>PVJS01052733.1:0-13517 GCA_004027185.1 Glis glis
AAAAAAAAAAAAAAAAAAAAGAACCTCAACAGAGAACCGACAGAATGGGAGAGGATTTTTGCTCGCTACTCCTCTAACAGAGGACTAATATCTAGAATATGCAGAAAACTCAAGAAAGATGCATGTGTATCTATGTTTATAGCTGCACAATTCACAATTGCCAAACTATGGAACCAGCCAAGATGTCCATCCACAGATGAATGGATTACAAAACTATGGGATATGTACACAATGGAATTTTATGCAGCCATAAAAAAGAACAAAATTACATCATTTGCAGGGAAATGGATGGAATTAGAGAACATTGTGCTTAGTGAGATTAGTCAGTCACAAAGAATGAAAAGTCGGATGCTCTCCCTAATATGCAGAAGCTAGGGAGACTAGGGGGTCGGAGGGACTACAAACAAAGAGAAAACCTCAGATGAGTAAAGAAGGCGACCTGAGGGAGATGGGAGGGGGGAAGAGGGAAACACCCTAATGCACAGGATGTATATATACAAACTTATCAAAGTCAACTACTATGCTGAGCATGAGAAGGAGGGAAGCGGGAGGGAATGGGGGTGGGAAGTGGGGGAGGGCTAATTGATCGATGTGTGTATGTATACTTCTGCCACCCTGAAACCCATCAAGATGTATGATTACAATGTACCAATAAAAATAAATAAATAAATAAAAACTGAAATAAATTTTCCCACCTACCTGAATAATACACTCCATGAGATATTCTTGAGCCAAAGCATCCCTACAATTCACAACTTGCTCCAATATGCCAGTCAATACAATCTAATAGAGGGAAAAAAAAACATGTAAGGGTTAAAAAATCATTTTCAAAATCTAAAGACACTAAGCTAACTTGAAAATCATATATTTTTTTTTTGCAGTACCGGGGATTGAACCCAGGGGCGTTCTACCTCCAACCTACATCCCCGGCCCTATTTTTTATACTTTCTTTTGAAACCAGGTCTCACGAAGTTGCAGAAGGCCTCACTAAGTAGCTGAGGCTGGTTGCGAACCCGGATCCTCTGGTCTCAGCCTCCCAAGGACTGGGATTACAAGCGTGTGCCACCACACCCGGCTCTGAAAATCATATTTTTAATTGGTGTCACCCATATCTCATTTTTTAAAAAAAAAATTTTTTTTTGCGGTACCGGGGATTGAACCCAGGGGCATTCTACCTCCAGGCTACATCCCCAGCCCTATTTTTTATCATTTATTTTGAAACAAGGTCTCATTAAGTTGCAAAAGGCCTCACTAAGTAGCTGAGGCTGGCTGCGAACCCTGATCCTCCGGTCTCAGCCTCCCAAGTACTGGGATTACAAGCGTACACCACTATGCCCAGCTTAAACTTTAAAATTTTTACAGATGTTTTAAATAAAAAATTCTGGGTTCCTATTTAATATCAAATTCATATAAAATGGAGCTCTTTTTTATGGTTTGTGCTAAGTAATGTTCTTTGTGCTTAGATGTCCTAAGAAATCTTTACCTCGTCCAAGGTCATAAACATTTCCTCTTTTTTTTTTTTTTTTTTTTTGCGGTACCAGGGATTGAACCCAGGGGCATTCTACTTCCGAGCTACACCCCTGGCCCTATTTTTTATGCTTTATTTTGAAACCGGGTCTCACGAAGTTGCGGAGGGCCTCACTAAGTAGCTGAGGCTGGCCGCGAACCCGGATCCTCTGGTCTCCGCCTCCCAAGTACTGGGATTACAAGCATGCGCCACCACGCCCGGGTCCTCTGTGTTTTTTCTATTAAGTTTTTTATTTGTCTCTGACCCATTTTTAATTTTCCTACATGATGCAAGGGATGGGTCACGATTTAGTTTTATTTGTTTGCACAAAGATGTCCAATTGTTTCAGAGCCATTTGTTGAAAAGGTTGTTTTCAACCTTTATCAAAAATAACTGATGAGCCAGGCGTGGTGGCGCATGCTTGTAATCCCAGTACTTTGGGAGGCGGAGACCGGAGGATCTGGGTTCGCGGCCAGTCTCAGTTCTCTCTCTGTCTCTGTCTCTCCCTCTCCCTCTCTCTCTCTCTCTCCTTAATGAGGCCCTCCGCAACTTTGTGAGACCCGGTTTCAAAATAAAGTATAAAAAATAGGGCCGGGGGCTTGGCGCGGAGGTAGAACGCCCCCGCATTCAATCCCCGGTTTCGCAAAAAAAAAAAAAATAAATAAATAACTGATGATAGCCGGGTGTGGTGGTACATGCTTTTAATCCCAGTTCTTGGGAGGCTGAGACCGGAGGATCCCGGTTCGCAGTCAACCTCAGCTACTTAGTAAGGCCCTCCGCAACTTAGGGAGACCCTGTTTCAAAATAAAGAATAAAAAAGAAAATAAGTCTGGGGTGTGTAGCCCGGAGGTAGAATGCCCCTGGGTTCAATCCCCAGTACCGCAAAAAAAAAAAAAAAAAAAAAACTGATCATATACATGTGTGTGGATTAGGAAATTTAGCTAACTACCTGTTTTTGCAAATTAAGTTTTATTGGAACAGTCTTGTCTATTCACTTCTGTATTGTTTATGGCTGTTTTTGCACTATACCTGCTGAATTTATTAGCTGTATATTACATAACATATTACAAAGCCAAAAAATATTTACCATCTGTTCTTTTATAGGAAAAGTACAGATCTCTGCTCTACTACCCTCCACTGATTTTTATGTGTCTACCCCTTTCACCAACACCACAAACTATCTTCACTTTAGTATAAACTGTGAATTCAGGTCTAAGTACTCCAACTTTGTTCTTCTCTTTCAAAATTTTCTGGCTATTGTAGGTTCTTTGCTTTTTCATATAAATTTTAGAATCAGTCTGTTAATGTCTATGAAAAAGCCTGCTGGGATCTTGATTGAGATTACACCAAATTTATAGATAAATTTAAGGAAAACTGATATCTTGACAGTATTGAGTTTTCCAATCCACAAATGTAGCTTCTATTTCAATTTATTTAGGTCTTCTTTGATCAAAGCCATTAAAAAATATTCTTCAATGTAATATTATTTGACAAAAATACTTTGATTTTAAAAATCAGATTTCAGTTTACATCTCACAACATAAGAAAAAGTGACAAGCAAAAAATATAAACCTGTTTGTAACGTTCCACATTTACACCTTCCAACTGGCTGAGGCGCACCAAATTTGTCCCCACTAAGATTCTTAGTTCTTGTCGTTCTCGTTCTCTTTTCTCTCTATCTCGGCTATGACCCTGGTGTTGCATTCGCACCCAGAGCTTGTTCATTTCTGCGAAGTTGAGCAGTACAAAATCCATAGAGTCACTGATATCGCCAGTTGTTTCCTCACTGTAAAGAAACAATTGGAAACAGCTTTATACAGGACTTCAATTATATGACCAGCTTACTATTATCCCTTTCTTTGTTGATTTTCTTCTTGCTTCCGTAGTACACCAATGCTTTATTTAAAAAAACACTTTCAATTTCATCAGCTTAGTGTTAAATTTCAAGAGGAACAGACTCTAGGGGGAAATAATACCAGGGAGAGGACACACTACAATTTTAAGAGATTCCCGACTCCCTATCCTAGGCTAACTGGACTTGCTCTTATGGCAACTCCCATAATTCAAAAAACCTAAAAAATCTGATATTTATGGGTACTACTAAACTACATCATTTTATGGCTGAATATTTTGTTTTCAGTTAAAATGTAAGTTTTGTGTGAGGAAAAAGCATGCATTTCCTACCTTACATTCCTACATTTCCTAGGATGGGGAACTTAGCAGTTTCTAAAGTGTTTTATTGATTGTCTAATTAAATGCTTAAAACTGAGAATCAAATTGTAATAAAGAAAATTACCTTATCATCTTCTTTATACTGTTAATGGGGGGGTACTGGATATTGAACCCAGAGGCATTCTACCTCTGAGCTACACCCCCAGCCCTTTTTTAAAACTTTTTAAATTTTGAAACAGGATCTCACTAAGTTGCTGAAGCTGACCTTGAACCTGGGATCCTACTGTCTCAGACTCCCAAATACTGGGATTATAGGCATCTGCCACCATACTTGGCTTATACTATGAAATTTTTATCTTTTCTGTACTGTTTAACTTTCTTGTCATATGCATGGTGAAATATTTTTTCTTTTAAAAAGGAATTGATGAGCTGGGTGTGGTGGTGCATGCTTGTAATCCCAGTAATTGGGAGGCTGAGACAGGAGGATCACAGGTTCAAAGCCAGCCTCAGCAATTTAGTGAGGCTCTCAGCAAGCTAGTGAAACCCTGTTTCCAAATAAGAAATAAAATCAGGCTGGGGTCTAGCTTGGAGGTAGAATACCTCTGGTGTTCAATCCACAGTAACCAAGAAAAAAAAATTGATGGACACCAAAAATCACTGATTAGTTTACCTTAGTAAAAAAATCAAAATTAAGTTCTTCAATCTAGGGAGCCATCACATAAAGAGTTAACACAATTTGAAGATCACAGCTAGCTGACCATCTGCCACTGCTATAGAGGAGAAATGTACAGTAGACTTGGATGCTGGAATACTGGTCACACAAGAAAGAGGGATGTATCTGAATGGCTTTCATTTTTGTTGTAGTTTTTTATTATTTTGGCAATAATATCTAACTTGTGTGCAAAAAAATAAAATCACTTATATTCTGGGGTAACTAGCAGTCCATAAATTATAAAACTGACAGACATTCAAGAAACAATTATAAAAACTGGTTGGCTCAGCCAGGCATGATGCTGTACACCTGTAGTTCCTGTACTTGGGAGGCCAAGACAGGAGAATCACAGGTTTGAGGACAGTCTCAGCAAAGTAGTGAGGTTCTCAGCAACCTAGCAAGATATTGTTTCAAAAAACAGAAATTAAAAAGGGCTGAAGGTGTATTTCAGAGGTAGAATGCCCCCTGGTCTCAATCCCTAGTACCAAAAACAAAACAAAACAAAACAAAACAAAATAAAAAAACTGGCTAGCTCATGGAAAAAGTTAAGCACACCTCATTATTTCATTACAAATACAATTTTCAAATTGTAACTAATTTTAAAAGTTACTCTTTGTCTGGGTATGGTGGCATACACTTATAATCTTAGTTCGGGGGGGGGGGGCTGAGACAGGAGGATCGCAGGTTCGAGACCAGCCTCAGGAGCTTTGTGAAACTCTGCAACCTAGAGAGACCCTGTTTCAAAATAAAAAATAAAAAAGGGGCTGGAGGTATAGCTCAGAGGTAGAATATCCCTGGGGTTCAATCCCTAGTACCCCTCCCCCAAAAGATATACTTTAATGTAATAGAAAGTTATATTTAATGTAATAGAAAAGCATTCTAAATTATAAATGAAAAAAGCAGATTCTAATAATCCAAAGACATAATTTGCATAACAGTACATTCTGGGTCATAACACTCATACCAAAACAACTATGTAACAATGGAAATCCATGTACAAAATGCTACCAGTGACTGAACTGGTGAGAGAATTATTGATGTTTATTTTCTTATTTCTGTACACTTTTAAGTAGTCTATAATGAAAAATATTACAACTAAACCACGAGAAAAAATTACTTACTCTGTTGGCTCTCCTTCATCAGGTAAAATGTTTCTGGTGCACTGAAGAAGATAATTTCGCAGAAATAAACCCCTCAATGGATGTTGCACGCCACGGCACATTTCTACCAAATCTTTCAAAATATCTTTCCTGGACTGAGGAAATGACTTGACATATACAACTCCAACTGTGATCAACAGATAGCTAGGAGAATTATAAAGAGACATTTGATTAGAAATAAAATATTCAAGTCAAGAATTTTATTATGTCTAAACACACTGTATAGAAGCATATTAAATAAACAAGACGGGAACCTTGTTTTTTCATGTATTAATATCATCTGATTTTAAATATAACCATTAAAAATATAAAAAAGAAAACAAAAATAAAATATCCACCAAGTGACTTCAGAAAACATAACTGTCATTCCCTTATCCATGGAGGATATGTTCCAAAATCCCCAGTTGATGCCTGAAACTAGAGAGTATATACTACGTTTTTTCCTATACATGCATACTTATGATAAAGTTTAATTTATAAATTAGGCATAGTAGAGATTAACAACAATAACTAGTAAAATAAAAGTTATATTGGTACACTGTAATAAGTTATATGTGGTCCCTCTCATCTTATTATACTGTACTACTCACCCTTCTTGTGATGATATGAGATGATACAATTCCTACATGATGAGATGAAGAGGGTGAATGATGTGGGGAATGTGAGGTAGTGTTAGGCTACTATATAAGGGTTGAACACAAGTATCATAATACAACAGCTGATCTGACAATACCAAGTGACTAATAGGTGGGTAGCATATATAGTGTGGATATGCTGGACAAAAGAATGATTCCTATCCCCTGCGGGACAATGTGAGATTTCATTATACTACTCAGAACAGTCCACAATTCAAAATGATTATTTCTAGAATTTTGAATTTAAAATATTTGGATTGTGGTTGACAGTAGGTAACTAAAACCATGGATAAAGGGGGACTACCATATATAGATATATACATTACCTTTAAACATATTAGGAAGAGAATAATTATCATAAAATTAATTTTTCTAGTAGTCAAGACTTTAAATAAAACTTTTTTATTTCTATTTCTAAAATTTTTGCTATTTCTAAAATTCCTCAAATATCTTTATAAAAAATAAATTTACTTAAAACTCTAGATAACAAAATATCTACCAAAATGTTCATTTCAATTTGTTAAGATATTAAATGCTCTTAAAATTGATTTTTCAAGTAAAGGATATAACAAAGTTGGAATGCAAATGTCAAAGTTCTCTGGTTCTAATTACTTACAGCCTTGGGATAATGTTTCCAGCATACTGTACAAGTTCATAGAGATCTGCCACTTTTCTTCCTTTAGCAAACTCATCTGTCAGGTAGACCTCCAAATAGTGCAGTTCATCAGAAATAGCCATATCTTTTAATTATGATTAAGGATTTAAAAAAAGATAAGCCAACCTAAACAAAACTCTGTAACTTGTTAGAGTCATTAAAACTGTTGAGCAGATATCTTAAATTTAGGCCTAACAGAGTGTTTAAAGGGAAGACAGAATTTTAGATGGGCTTTCCTTAAAGATTTTTCAGCCAGGGGCAGTATTACCTGCTTTTAGTCCCACCTGCTCAATAGGCTGAGGCAGGAGGATCACTTGAGGAACCCAAGAGTTCAAGACCAGCCTAGGTAACACAGTGAGAACTGGTCTCAAATTTAGAAAAAAAAAAGAAAGAAAGAAAAAGATTTTCAAGGATGTCTGATGAAGCAAAGCAGTAAATACCATGGCTACTTGTCAGACTGCTGAATGGTTTTGAAATAGCAAATGACTGAATTCCTTTCCATTTCAGAGTCCTACAGAACAAAATCTAAGCATTAAATCTAAGCACTGCCAGCCAGGCATGGCGGCATACAACTGTAATCCCAATACTTGGGAGACTGAGAGAAGAGGATCACAGGTTCGAGGCCAGCCTCAGCAACTTGGCAAGACCCTCAGCAACATAGCTCAAAGGTAGAATGCCCAAGTTCAATCCCCAGTACTGCAAAAAAAAAAAAAGAAAAGAAAAGAAACCACCACCACCAACAAAAACCCAACTGTCTAATAACCTCAGTATCCTTCAAGAAAGGTCTGAAAATTGAGATAGTAACAACCCATTTAAATAAGTTAAAGCATAGGGCTGGGGATTTAGCTCAGTGGTAGAACAGCATGCATATGGCCCTGGGTTTGATCCCCAACACCGGGAAAAAAAAAATTTAATAACAGAAAAAAGGTATTCTAAAAGTAAGTTTTCCTTTTTCTCATTTAGCACATCTGCATAGAAGATTCCCGTTTAGTTAAGACAATGAAGAATAATATAACTCCTAAAAATTTAACAGAGAACAAACAAAATTGGCCTTATCAAGAAATAAATATGGTCCTAATGCTTATTCTTCAACATTCAAAAGATACAAAGCTCATAGTAGCTCTTTGGTGATAACATGGACGTCCGGAGTTCACCCAGCATGTTAGAAGCATGTTTCAGAGCATCCATGAGCTTGTTTTTGTCCTACAGAAATACCAAAAGAATTGATGAGCATTCTTAATTTAAATAAATATTTATCTTGGTTATATAAACTACACCAAGGATCTGTTACACAGTGTTAAAAGCATATAGCACAGCAGGGCATGGTGGTGCATTCCTGTAATCCTTCCTTGGACCGGGGAGGCTGAGACAGGAGGAACACAGGTTCGCAGCCAGCCTCCCGGGCGTCTTTGAGGTCACCTTGGTCTGGCTTGGGAGGGGCACAAACTGCCCACCCAAGTTGAGATTTCTGCACGCAGACAAATCTCCAAGGACCAAATAAGACCGATAAGCAAAGACCCTGACAATTTCCTTGTTTACCCTTTCCTTCCCTGATTCATCTGTGACTACCTTGATGTTTTTCCCCCACTCACCCCATGACTGCTTTGCTATCTCCTGTGATCAATTATTTTGACTATGTTTGGTTATAACCCTCAATAAAAGCAAGACGCTGGTGAAAGGATAGCAGGAGAGAGAGATCTCTCTCTCCTCCCTGGCCTTCTCAGACCATGTTGACTCTGTTGTCATTCATGTGAGAGACTTCTAATCAATCAACTGCAACACCATACACAACAAATGGCGCCACCACAAGCCTCAGCAACTTAGTGAGGCCCTCTGCAACTTAGTGAGACCCTGTTTCAAAATAAAAAATAAAACAGGGCCAGGGGTGTAGCTCAGAGGTAGAATGCCCATGAGTTCAATCCCCAGTACCATTAAAAAAAAAAAAAGGATATAGCACTTAAAAGTTATTTTAACAACATAAAAATAACTTTAGTTTCTCCATCCTTCTATGGCAAAGAAAAAGATGCATGATTTCTCACTGCAAAGATTGGCAAGCATTATTTATCTAGGACTACAAGCTTCCTAGTATAACTTTAATCTTTTCAACCTCTAGAGACTAGGAAACTTAGCTCTATTAATCCACATTCTACCTGCAATTAAGAGCATACTAATTTTTTTATTTTTTTGAAGCAAGATATCATTCTGACAATGGCTTTGTCACAGGCTAAACTCTTCAGAGTTGTCTGGAATGACTACCCATTTAATTTTGCATTCCTCCTGTATTATTCTTCAAACCCTCACAATGCTTCATGTCCTGCTTAACTCATAAATACAGACAATTCTTGAGATACAGGAAACACTATTCATTCACAAAAAGAGAAAGAATCAAGCGATAGCAAACCTATTTTCTCCATTCCAAGAAATTTATTTTCTTTCCAAATTTGTAAGGAAACCAAAAGAGTATAATATAAGAGCATAATATATTGCCGGGCGTGGTGGCGCACGCTTGTAATCCCAGTACTTTGGGAGGCGGAGACTGGAGGATCCGGGTTCCCGGCCACTCTCAGTTCTCTCTCTCTCTCTCTCCCTGTCTCTCTCTCTCTCTCTCTCTACTTAGGCCCTCCGCAACTTCGTGAGACCCGGTTTCAAAATAAAGTATAAAAAATAGGGCCGGGGGTGTAGCGCAGAGGTAGAACACCCCTGGGTTCAATCCCCGGTACCGCAAAAAAAAGAGAGCATAATATAAGAGTATAATATAAGAGTATAAATTTATTTTCTTTCCAAATTTGTAAGGAAACCAAAAGAGTATAAGAGCTTTAGAAAACATGACACTTAACAAAGGCAAGACAGTATCACCATCACCACGGCAATTTATTCATAGAAATAACAGCCTATTTGGTTCAATTCCTTAAATTTTAATCCAGAGGATCCATAGTATCTACACAGATTATTTCCTATCTTTCAGAATACAAAAATAAATAAAGAGGTATAATTTTTTTCTTTCTTTCTTTCTTCCGGTAGTATTGAGGATTGAACCCAAGGGGCATTCTATCCCTAGTCCTATTTTACTTTTTATTTTGAAAGTCTCACTAAATTGCCTAGGCTGGCCTCAAACCTGGATCCTCCTGTCTCAATCTCCCAAGTACTGGAACAAACAGGTATAATTTTTAAGCTATTTCTGCACTAAATGTATCTATTCAGAGCCAGGCGTGGTGGCACATGCCTGTAATCCCAGTACTTGTGAAGCTGGGAGAGGAGGACTGCAGGTTCGAGGACAGCCTCAGCAATAGTGAGACTCTCATCAACCTAGCGAGACATTGTTTCCAAATAAGAAATAAAATCAGGCTAGGGGTGTAGCTCAGAGGTAGAATGCCTCTGGGTTCAATACCCAGTACCACACACACACACAATATATGTATATATATAAAGTTTTCAATATATGGGGGGGGCAGCTGAATAATTCAAATTGAAAGCCTTTAAATCCATCCCTTCAATAAATATTTATTGAACACCTGTTATAGGTCAAGTAGTCCTCAGATTTGAGGTATACAACCAGAAAGGCTAGTAATTCAGGCCATATATTAGTGTGGTGATGATGTGTAAATAAAAAGCTTACATTCAAGTAGAAAAGACAGACAATCTCAAACCATAAATACAACTGTGAGTAAACAGGGCTCTCTGTTGAAATTGCTCAACACAGTGCTTGAAATAGATAGGATTGAAGAAAGATGCTAATGAAATTGAAAAAGATTAGATTTACCAGAAGAAGCAGTGCTATATAACTTTAGAAAGCACTGCAGATGCTTCCTTAAGAACCTGTAGTCTACAACTGTGACTCTCAACATTTTCTTTCTTACCAGGCATCTCTTCATCTGGAATGACTGGACCTTCACAGCCTGTATGGCTTCATCCAAGAGCTTTTCCTGCTCATCCTGGGGTGACTGCTGTGTTGTAGGCTGGAGTTTTTCCAGTACCACCAAAACAAAAAAAACAAAAAACAAAAAACAACTTCTGTTAATGTCTCACAAGCACTCACTTTCTTCCAGCAAATTTCTTAATTCTATAGTTCCAACCATAGTATGCTTCCAATGCTCATTCCAGCTCTACATCTCAAACTAATTTATCAATTTTTGACAATAATTGAACTGATTCAACATTCTTGTAGCAGTTAGCCTCAAAGAAATTTGTGGTAGTTTATGGCTGTGATGTGCTAATACACTCTGAATCCAAGCATAAGGTAAGCCATCCAGCCAATCTAATACCTGTGATAGGAATAACCTAATTAATTTAATTCTAACTAAATTCTCTAAAAGCCTCTTTCCCTTTAGACTACTTTTCATCTGCATTTTAGACTAGTTGTAGACCAAGAAACTGGTTTATAAGAACACTGACTCCTCCACCATCTTAGGCAATACATAACAAGGAACTAAACAGCTTGGAAATAAAATAGCTGAAATTATTATTATTGGCTTACAGTAGAAAACAATAATTCTTTCCTCAAATACCTAGCTTGTATCATTTAAAACATACAGATCTACAGCTATAACGGACAAAATATATCTACTCTTCTTTGCAATCAGCAAAAATCTGCTTGCAAAACAAATCACTTCTTCCTGTCAAGTATAACTAACCACTCCTTCATGCTGTATAAACACCGTGTTTAAATCTCTATGACAACGTGCATCACATTACAATTATAAATGATGACCATTTGGGGGGGCTACTTAACCCAGTGGTGTTCTACCACTGAGCTACACCTCCAGCCCTATTTTATTTTTTATTTTGAAACAGGGTCTTGCTAAGTTATGTGCAGTAGCCTCAAACCTGCAATCCTCCTGTCTCAACCTCCCAAGTACTGGGATTACAGGTGTGTACTACTGTGCCTAGCTTGAATGATTGTAATTTTTATGTCCTTGGGATCCAAGGTATATAATGCATGTTTCATAAAGGTTCACTGCATGAACAAGTTGGTTTTAGAATGTTTGGATTATATGTTTAATAAAAATGATGAAATTATAAACAAGTGAATGGATAAACAAATTGTAGTACACACCCATCAATGGAATATTATCTAGTCATAAAAAGGAATGAAGTATTGATACATTATTAATTTCCTAGAAAACATTATGCTAAATGAAGGAAGACATACACAAAAGGTTGTGTGTTATATGGGTCCATTCATATGAAATATCCTGAACAGGTAAACCATCCATAGAAACTGAAAGTACAGTGGTGGTTACAAGAGGAAAGGTGGGGGAGTCACTACTTAATGAATTTCCTTTTTTGAGGTGATGAAAATGTTTTGGAATGAAATGGAGGTAGTAGTTGTATGGTATTTCAAATATATCAAAATGGAACTTTTAAATGTTCAATTTTATGTCAATTTTACTATAATTTAAAAAAATGACTACAGACAAAATGCCTTTTACATAATGAGTTAGACAGGTGAAAGGTAAGGACTACACATAATCATGAAAGTAAACTCTGGTCAGTTCATATCCAAGACAATCAAAACAACACTTCATTTTGAGATTAACAAAGTATGAAGCCACATTAAATCTACTTCTGAACTATAATAATTTATAAATATTGAAAACTTTCTCTTGGTTTAATTTTGGAAAGAAAAAAATTAAATAATGAGCAATGCCCTGACAAACTCTAAAAAGTTAGATGTCTTTTAATCATAACTTGATGAGAACATTAATTTATACAGCAGATCTAGCAAAAAAATGCTGGTTTCAGAGGAAAGGAGGACACTAAATTATGAATTCAGGATTTTTGTGTGTGTGTGTGTGTGTGTGTGTGTGTGGCACTGGGGATTGAACCCAGGAACATTCTACCTCGGAGCTACACCCCAGCCCTAATTTATTTATTTATTTTTAAACAGCATCTCGCTAGGTTAATGAGAGTCTGTCTCACTATTTGCTGAGGCTGTTCTCCAATCTGCAGTCCTCTTGTCTCAGCCTCCCAAGTACTGGGATTACAAGCATGTGCCACCACACCTGCCTATGAATTCAGGACTCTGACTTAATGAAATTTACTACTCATCACTGGCTACTCCATGAGAACTTTAGTGAAACCAACCTATCATCTGGATTTTTTTGGCTCCTCACCTCTGGATGGAATAGTTTAACAATAATTAGAGTCAATGGATTTCATTAAGGTCAAATGATCAATTTAGAGATAAGTAGTGACATCAGGACATTTTTATAATACTTGTTTTTCATTGTGGTACAATATACATTAAATTTAGCATTTTAAACACGTTTAAGTGTACAGTTTTGTGGCAGTAAGTACATTTACAATGCTGTACAATCATCATCACCTTCCATTTCCACAACTTTTTCAGCTCTCTAAATGGAAACTATCAGCCAGGTGTGGTGGCTGCGCCTGTAACCCCAGTATTTGGGAGGCTGAGACAGGAAGACTGCAGGTTCAAGCCTAGGCTCAGCAACTTAGCAAGACCGTTTCAAAACAAAAAAAAAATTTTTTTTTAAAGGCTGGGGGTTTAGATTGGAGGTAGAATGCCCCTGAGTTCAATCCCTAGCACCAAAAAATTAAAAAAAAAGAAAACCAAACGGAAACTATCCACGAAACTGCAATACCACCACTACACCAATCACACCCACAACCCGTGGCAATTCTACTTTTTTCTCTTTTTTTTTTTTTTTTTTTT
>PVJS01052735.1:0-13515 GCA_004027185.1 Glis glis
TTAGACATCAGTAACCAATTCCTACAACAATTGTTGTTTATCGTGATCCTCTCTTATCTACTACTGGTTTAGCTAGTTCCTGGAGCAGCCTGCCCTAGGGCAGGGGCGAGGCTGTGTTTCTAGTAGAGCTGGCTTAGTCTAGGGGTCTTAAGAGTCAGGGGTGGGGCAGCTTGCTCTTCAGAGTTTTGACCTTTCAAGAGAGAGAGAGCTGAGGCTGGCCGTGAACCCAAATTCTCCGGTCTCTGCCTCCCAAAGTACTGGGATTACAAGCGTGCACCACCACGCCCGGCGCAGAACATTTAAATATTTTACTGAGAAAAACTATTTAAAGCTTAAAGGCTGACCTCAAGACTCTTATGTAATTTCCTATCTGACCTCTAAAGAATTTTTATTTACTTGCTGTCTTTTTGTAGCTTAAAAATAATTTCTTGATCATTACTGATTTTTCTTTTCTGTCTGTGGCAAGAAATGTTTTTTCTTGTATGTAGATTTTAATGTTTTCAGGTCAAAAATCTCACTTGGTGAAATCTCATTTCTTTCCAGAGTTAAGCACAAAAGGGGAAAGATCAGTCTAAAATAGAACAATGTAGTAAAACCTTAGCTGAAAAATATCTTGTAGAAGCAGAGGCACCTCCCTAAGAGCTAAAGGTTATGTTTTCTCATCAAGTTACCTATTCTCCACCACTAATGAAACTGAAAAAGAACTTTAAGAGCTTTCCAAGCCAGGCACAGTGGTGCATACCTATAATCCCAGTACTTGGGAGGCTGAGGCAGGAGGATTGTAGTTTTGCAGCCAGCTTTAGCAAACTAGTGAGACCCTCTGCAACTTAGTGAGACCCTGTTTCAAATAAAAAATAAAATAGGATGGGGGTGCAGGTCAGAGGCAGAACTCCTCTGGGTTTGATTCCCAGTAACACACACACACACACACACACACACACACACACACGAGCTTTCCGTGTTTCTGATATGAAGTTGTGTATATGTGTGTGTGTGTGTGTGTGTGTAAACATAGACACATTTAATATATATGTAAAGTGCTTAAAGTACTTTAATAATTCCTTGCTATTGGAATATTGGCTGGATGAATAATTTAAGGTGTACAGTAAGATCTTAGTTTTGTCTCCTTTTCACAGATCCATCCTCTTACTGTGGAATTAGAAAAATGGGACTTTGAGGGCATCCTCATTTCTATTAATTCATTTAAACATTTTAATGTAATAATATATCTCATTATTCATTTATTCCCTTATTGATTTCTTTAACAAATATTTATTATTTACCTCCTGCCCTGCACTCTATTTATTTCTGGGGATACAATAGGGATAAGCAGAGAATTCCTACCTTCATGAAACATAGAATCTATATAGGGAGAGAGATATAGAGATTATAACTTAAAAATTATAACCCATGCTACACTGTAGCACATACTGAAAATGCAAAGGGTAAGAGGGAAGGGAGAATTATTCTGGAGAAACAGCCAAAGCACAGAGAGTGAGGTTTATTTCACTGGGCCTTGAAATACGTCTAAGAGTTTTTTGTTATTGTTGGTTTTATTTTGTTGTCTTTAGAAAGAGACATGGGAACAAAATTCTGAGAAAATAGAAATTTATAAAGTCACAAATATTTCCTGGGAGACAATTAGAAATTTGATGTATGGAACAGGACAGAATGAATTTGAAGAAGGTCAAGACAGATTCTGAGATATGTGTTATGACAGAATAGAACAGATGTTTTATCCTTGAAGCACTAGAGAGCCATAGGGCAAAAATGTAAGCTGTGAAGTGAGTCTCTGACAGGAAATCTGAGCCCTGT
Source organism: Glis glis (assembly GCA_004027185.1). NCBI lineage: Eukaryota > Metazoa > Chordata > Mammalia > Rodentia > Gliridae > Glis > Glis glis. Next base: position 1,816 of record PVJS01052735.1, read on the forward strand.
TACATCTACTTACGGGGTAGGAATTCATCTTCCTGTACTGCCAGACACTTCATGTAGCTACCCGCCTCCTTCTTTTTGTTTTTTTGGTACTGGGGATTGAACCCAGGGGCACTCTACCTCTGAGCTACACCCCCAGCCCTATTTTATTTTATTTTTTATTTTGAAACAGGGTTTCACTAAGTTGTGGGAGCCTTGCTAAATTGCTGAAGCTGGCAGTGAATCTGCGATCCTCCTGTATCAGCCTCCCAAGTGCTGGTGTGCACCACCACACCCAGCTCTGCCTACTTTTTATTGTGTGTAAGAACCAACTTGTTTATATGTTTCAGTTCAGAGATCAACAATTTACTCCCTATATTTTGTCTGGGTTCTTAGAAGCAGATGAGGCATATTGAATAGAGCTCATGTTGACCTAGAAGACATGTAGTCATCCAAACCAAGAAACTGTCTTCTCTAGTTTGACTTCCAAGTTCAAAAATTTGGAGCCTTTCGAAAGCTTTTTTACTTATGAAAACGCCTAAACTAAATAATGCAAAGACATGTTTATTTCTGTGAGGTAATAAATATTGCTCCTCTTAATTAGCAAAGTTCTAAGTTGCTCATAAACACATATCATTACCTATTTTATTAAGACAAATTAATTCCAGCTTCTAAAAATAAGATGTAGACATTGATAGAATGAGAAAATAAAATGTTTTGGGACAAGGGCGAATGCCAGTTTTGAATTATATCTAGCGATGATTCATGGGCATTGCTGTAAATCTTAAATAACAGAGCACATCTATCTTGGGAGATTGTCGTGAACATATGGAACCTTCAGGTGCTGGAGTGACTAATGACTATTTGTAGGCCAGCACGAAATTCCAGCTTACTGCCTGGGTCAACATAGGTACGTGATAAGAACTATATCACCAGGAGGGCACTTTTTTACTAATGTGTGAACTCTAGAAGATAAGCCAGTACTGAATAAATCAGACATCAAATAATCTACTTTTTCAAAATACATGTTTTTTCCCTCAAAATAGAGTGGTCATGTTCAAAATTACAAGCCTGCATGGGCATGCCTATGTGTATCTGTGTGTACGAGTGGGTGTGAATTTGTGTGTTTAAGTGTACATATCATAAACCTAGGCACCTCTTGTGCTGTTGTGAATGTTTCAACCAGCCTTTATTTGTGGGGGTTTATTTTTATATATACCGAGTGGTTTTTGTGTGTTTTGAAAGGAATGCTTGGACAAAAAGAAGCTGTCTAAAGAGAAAAAAGGATTTCTGACATGGCAAGATGTAATTTGATATACTATCTCTAGTTTTGAACTAGATGGCTATTTCAGATATTAAACATAAAAGTTTAAACTCAATACAGAGATGCTGTTAGTGAATTATGAGGAAGAGAACTAATTTAAATTTTTCATTTTTTCAGTGCTCTTACATGGCTGGTACTGAGAGCCCACATTTAAAAGCCGATGTAGCATTTCTTTTTTCCTTTAGGAATTTAGCTATAGGGTATATATTGACTGCCTGAAATAACAGTGCACAAACCAAAGTGGAAGGAAAAATCCCTGCCCAGCAACAGGAAAGGAGAACCAATAATTTGTGGTAATCCCTGCTGTGCTCTTCTGTTCTCTGTAAAACTGAGTTTTTAGAAAGCTGCTTGGTTTTTGTTTCATCAGCGCTACTGGATCCCATTGGCACAAAGCTTTCAGTATCTGGGCATCCTTGGGAGACTCTACTCCTACCAGTTCCTTCAGGACTCTTTCTGCTAATAGGTTATTTTTAGGTCTTAAGAACAAGGGTACCAGGTGAAAAACAAAAACAGACTGAAGGTCAGACTGTGGGGAGTTTTCAAATTCAGCACTCAGGGACAACTGGATAGAGGCAATTATGTACAACCCCTCCTTGATTAATTAATAATTAATTTTCATGGTCTGGGGATTGAACCCAGGGGCATTCTGCCTCTGAGCTACATCCCCAGCCCTATTTTATTTTTTTTTAAATTTTGAAACAGGGTCACACTAAATTGCGGAGGGCCTCGCTAAATTGCTGAGGCTGGCCTTAAACCTACAATCCTCCTGTCTCAGCCTCCAAGTACTGGGATTACTGGCATGTGTCCCCATGCTTGGCTTGCTTTATGCATTCTACTTAAAAGTAGAATAAGCTGTTTGGAGTAGTTTTGTATGCAAAGAAAGAAGGGAGAGAAATCACACACACACACACACACACACACACACACACACACACAAAGTCAAGATATTGTGGTGGGTTTTAAGCCTCCTATCTATCAGACTTAATTTTATTTCCTAGAAGGAAGTCAGACAAGCCGGGCATGGTGGCGCATGCTTGTAATCCCAGTACTTGGGAGGCTGAGACCGGAGGATTCCGGTTCGCAGCCAGCCTCAGCTACTTAGTAAGGCTCTCTGCAACTTAGTGAGACCCTGTTTCAAAATAAAGAATAAAAAATAGGGCTGGTGGTGTAGCTCAGAGGTAGAATGCCCCTGGGTTCAATCCCCAGTACCGCAAAAAAAAAAGGAAGTCAGACAATTTTTACAGGAGAAGCATGATTATTCTTGGCCTTAGACCATTTTCTTCTATGTGTTTGCAATTTGATTTTTGTTGATTTCTCCCAGGGATTTTTTCCAGATGAATAACTAATTGGAGTCCATGTCAATTTTTTATGGTCATTGAGTTCTGTAGAAATCCTCCTAGAATAAATCTTTTGCTTTGTAAAAAGTGAATTGTTACATATTCTGCTTTCCTTGCAGATTTAATGTTGTCTACATCCATATGAGATTTGTCATTAAAAACTCAATTAGCCTTCAAAGTAGAGCCACTGACACTTTTCTTCTCTTATTCTCCCTTTTATCACTTCAAGAACACCCTAGGAAACTTTCATTATAGCCTGAATAGCTAGAATTTTATTTATTTTACTATATTCAGCAACCACTTAGCATCCATGATCTATTAGCTTGTAAAAAATCATCTTCTCTTATGAAATTTTAATTTTTTATTTTATGGAAACATTCTAAGAATTTCTTTACTGAAAAATAGCATGTAAATAAATGATTATACAAATAACAAAATCACATCATTAGAGGAAAAGTTAAGATTTAGAAGTATGAAATCCATTTATGGTTCTCTCTCTAAAACATGAGGGATGATTCTATAACTTTTCTTAATAAGTGTTTATCATTTGTACATTAAGAATAATCTTATTCACAGCTAACATATTTCATTCTTTAAAAAATCTTATTTCTTAAACTTATAAAGAATCTTTCCTTTTGGGTTTCATTCTTTAAATTACTCTCTTTGATTTTGACCTTTGTAAACCATTTAAGGTTTTAGATTGTAGATAAGGAACTGAAATCGAGTTAAGTATGGGTTCAATCAGTTCTGGATATGAGATGTTCTATAATTCATCCCATTCTTACCTTATAAACTCTTTTGTGTAATTTAACTTCATTTTGCAAAACATAACATTGCTGACTTGGATTCAGTTAAGCTCATTAAAATGTATAGAAAGTCTTATGTGCTATTTACTATCATTATGCTATTTGGGCTTTCTTCCTTTTTTCAATTATTTCCCAGATTTATTAATATGCATGAGAATTGTGATACTGGATGAAACGTTACAATATATTCTTGGAATTTACAATCCCCTCTTTTCCATTTTTCCTCATCTGTAACATCTTCATTTTTCCTACACTAATATAGAGACAGTTTTTCTCTGTTTCCGAAATTTTATGTTATCTCTTTCTCCTATTTCTTTACCACTTCTTCCTGCTCTTCTTTTCATGTCCTTACCCAAGATTATCTTTCCATACCTTAATATCCTCCATAAAGTTTTGCTTTTATCACTAGCCCAGCCTGAAGTAATAGCTTTAATTCCTAAAATTTCATAGCAATTATTTAATAGGTAAATCAATTTGACCATTATTTCAGCCAACAAAACTTCTTGAGCACCTATTATATGCTGGACACTTTTCTTTTTTTGATATTTTTATTTTATTTTATTTTAATACCTTTATTGGTGCATTGTAATCTCACATCATAATGAAGATTAGAGTAATGGGGACATATAGGCACACAGCACTTGCTGGGAATATAGCACTGAATAAACAAAATATTCTGTGTCTTAAGAAAGTTTATATTCTAATGAGAGGGGTGATGTGAAAAAGCAGACTCCATCACATATTTTCTACAGATTTTAATTACAACTACAATGGTTCCCTCCTCTAGTACAATATTAATCCCTACTTCCATCATCAAGTGTTTATTAAGTTTAAACTCATTATGTGACTACAAATGAAGGAATAATAAAGTATACACAGGCCTGGGCACAGAATAGACTCTGAGTACAAAGGCATTTGGGAAAGTGGAAAGTGAGACTTGAGGGCTAATAATTTTGGGCAAAAAGAATCACAGCATTGAATGATTTCTGGAATGAGGGGCTTTCTTTCCATGTTACTTTAAGTACACGAGCATTGGAGATAGACCCTTGGACTCAAATACTCTGCAATTACTGGCTATGGGACTTTCAACATGTCACACGATAGTCTTACAGTAGAGATGATATTTTAGTGGATAATGTCCTTGTAAATGCAATTCTATAGGACCTGTCTGTGCCATTTCCACTCAAGAGTTTTTTTTAAACTAATTAAATCTTAACTTCCATGAAAATCTATTTCCAGTACAGACTTTTATTTCTTCAATTACTCTGCACCCCAGCTCTCTCATTTGTAAGATGGAGCTAGTGGTAATGCCTGCCTTACTGTGTTGTTAGGAAGATGAATCCATATACTAAAGCACTTTGAACAATGCCTGGCTCATATTATGCACTCTATAAATACAAATCAATGTATGCCCAGAAACTGCTATTTTCCTACTAAAACCAGTACTATATAAATATAACACTCTCTAGTTCTATAGTGGATAAGACAGAGAAAAGGATTTGCAGAGCAAAAAATGACACAGAGAATATATACAATTTCCCTGATAATAAACAGCCATAGAAAGCTTTGGGTCCAATTGAAGGAGTGCAAGCTTACTTAAATTCTAGCAATGTACAGACCTATGCAGAACTAGAGATAAAACAGACAAAAATTCTGTAAACAACGTCTAGACAGCAAGAAACTGTGTTTGCAACTGACAGTCAATGCCATGGCATAAAAAAGCAACTGTTCTGATGCAGACAGAGCAGGCTATGATCCTCCCGGGACTGAGAAGAGGCCAGGAGGTGATGCAGAGCTGAAAGATTAAAGAAGATTGAAATCTGAGCAGGAACAGAATGCAGGGCTATGTGTTTTCACAGGATTCTTAGTGAAAACCTCCAGAGGTAGCACTAAAACCACACTACCATGTACTTCTGTTTGCTTCATCTGTAAAGACAGAATCACACACACATATATAATTATGCTTACATTAACTACTTACATGATTGTTTTCCATCTCATAGAGTCCCTCAGGCACTTTTAGTAAACCCTCCTGTATAACCAATACTCAAGGGCAACTTTTTTTTCTTTTTCCTTGTGGTGCTGGAAGTTGAACCCACGGTTGCACACATGCTATGCAAGTGCTCTACCATTGAAATACATCCCTATCCCTCTTTAATTTTTTTATTTTGAGGACGATCTCATTAAGTTGCTCCGGCTGACCTCAAACTTGTGCTCTTCCTCCCTCATAGCTAGGATTCCAGGCATGAGCCTCTGCTCCCAGCTAAGAGCAACTTCTTATAAACAATTGCATAAACAGGGGTCTTAGAACCCTAAAATAGGCAGTCCAGATACACTTTATAAAATGATGGCTTAATGATAACCTAGTACCACAAGTTCCTCATAAAATTACAAATATTAATAGAAACTCTTTGTGTGGCGGGGGAGTCTGTGAAGAGTACATAGGGTTATTTGTACAATCTTAATGCTAAAGTTATTTCTCTCAAATTAAATGAAACCACAAAAAATTTTGCTGAGCATCTAAATATTATAGAAGTGATTATAGTCCTTGAACAATTATATGTTGCTATGATTAATTCTTCAAACATCTTAAGTAGTAGATACACAAAAATGATGCAAAACTTAATAAGTTTGTATATGTGCTTAAAGTATTTTTTATTTTTCCTTTACTGCTCTGCTATCTTTCTTATATTATTGTTCTTCTTATTTTGAAAAGCTCTTAGGTATTCAGTGCTATCATTTTTATTCCTTCAGAGGGTTTTAGTAAGGTTTGCAGGTTACATCGACCTAAGAATACTTTCTCAGACCCTCTGAGGTTCTAGATATTGAGTAAATAGTCAACAGGTTCTTTCCTGTAGTGGCAAACATTAAATGTGATGTTTTCATAACTCTTGCACCATGAAACAATTTAATTGTACTTTAAATGGGTGAATTACATCTTGATAAAACTATTAAAAAGGACAAATTGATTCTTGACTACTTCTCTGAAGAGGATCCCCCAAATCTGTGTAGAAGTCCTCATGAGTTGCTTCCTTTTTACTAGCTAACTTTGGCTTGTTTCATCATTATGGATTTTTAAGTCCATACCTTCTACATATTTTGTAACTTTGAGCCTGGTCACTTCCCCAACTAGATTATTTTTCAAATTTTGATTTGACCACTGTGTGGCATATAATTATAACTTTTTGGTAGGGACATCAAATGTTTGGCCTTCTGGGAAGGCAAGAAGGACTATGAGCAGACTCCTAGCAGTCCCTGTAGAATGCTGGGTAATGTAAAGTTTTGACCCTAGAGCCAAATTGCCTAGAGTTAAATCCCAGCTCTATACACCCCATTAACTGTATGATCATGAACACAGCACACAGTCTCTGTCTCTCAGTTTCCATCTGCAAAATGGAGATAATAATAATAATATGTAACACACAGTAGAAAGATTGGATGAGTTAGCAAACCTAAACATTAGAACATAATAATATGTTATTACTATGATAATAGTAAAGGCTACTATTACTATTATATGCCATTACTTATTAGTATGCAATAATTTTTCACCCATCATTGCTTTGTTGACTCTCCTTATATTTGGTTATTTTTTGTGACTACCGATGTTGATTCGTCTTTCCTGTTTTCGGTTGCAGTAACTACTTTCCCTGCACCATTTGGCTTACTCATTTTTCTTTAATGTTTACTCTTGCATTAAACAGATTAGGAGCACATTTCATACATGTATTTCTAAAACAAATATATAAAAACACTACATCAATCAACATGAACACTCTACTATATTACACATTGAAATGAACAAAAGAACTAGTAATATCCTATTATATCCTTGCTAATTATGTTTGCCCATTATCTTTATACACACTTTATAAGTTTTCATTTGAATATTGCATGTTCATATCCTTTTATAGACTCAATAAGTTCCAGTTGTCATCTTCATCATTATTGTAATCAATACCATTGACATTTGTATTACTTTATTGCTTCAATGATCCAACTTGACCATTAGGAGCTAGTTTAAGTTGGATATTGATTCCTGTTAGCATTGCCCAGGAGAGTTTTAAAGTGTCTTTGAGCTGATGACCAGTACCAGCCTGATTGCTTCTGCCCTAGCACATCAAATCAGTCATCTGCCAACAATCACCGACTTCGTACAGTGGTGGAAATAGGACTAGAGCCTAAAGTGGACATAAGCGCACAGGAGGATGTGGGGTCAGCATCCAGACACATACAGAGAAAGATCTAGCTCTTGGGCCACTCCTAGTTACAGCACAACTGAGACATAAGTACTCTAAATTCATGATTTATCTCTGTGGTTATGAGTTTATATTGCTTATTCTATTTATTTCCAATTTAATATGCTATATTGTCATCCATGTTTTACATATAATTGTGTCTATCACCAAAACTTCCCCTTACTCTGATAACAGGTCAAATTTTGATGTATATTTTAAAAAATCAGAGCCCTTAGGATATTTACCACCAGAGAAGCAGACGTTACATTTACTAGTGACATAAATTTTATTATTAATCTAGTTTCAGTTTTAAAAATTAAAGGAGAATAAATTAAAGGAGAATTTCCTTTTGAACTGAGGAATATATTATTAATAGGAAAAGTGGTCAATCTCTGTCATATGGGAGTAAAACATTTTTTGTTTTTTTCTTTCCTTTTGGCTTCCTTCCTTTAAAAAATTCAAACAAAAACTTCAATTTCTGATTTCATATAATTATTTTGCCTCTCTAAAGCATTCAATAACTATTTGCTGATGAATAAGTAACATAAAGTACAGCATACTGATACAAAGAGATCTCACTGCCTTGGATTATAAAATGGTTCAGTGTTGTGACAAGCTCTTGGATAGGGAGACCCCCAAGTAGCTAGAAACACTTTTTAAATTCTTGAAACATCTCATCCTTATAGTAATCTATAAGCAAGTCAGTATGTGAAATTCATTGATGTTGATATTAATTACAAGTTGTGAAATGATAGTTATAGATCAGATCCTATGAAGAACACTTCACTTCGAAGCTGCCTCTGGTCATTGTTGTAACTTTAAAGGAAGTGCATGAGTCAGAGTAGATCTAACTTTTTAGAAGGTTTGGTGCAAAAATGACACTATATTATGCTTCTTCTGCAGAAACATGCTATTGCACCATTTATCAAGGGGAATTGATTTGATAAGATTACTACTACTCTACATACAGACATATTAGGAAAACTCTTCTCAGTACACCATTTTGGCAATACTTAACGTGATAATTACCCATCAGAAATAGGATCTTGGGATCAAACAGATTTTAATTAAAATTCTGGCTTCAGCACCTACTGGCTTTTTGACTCAGGGCAAGTTTATATAATCTCTATACACTTGTTTCCTTGATTTTAAAACACAAATAATACCTGCATCTTAGAATGATTGTGAGGATGACATGGAATAAAATTTAAAGTGACAGCAAACATTGATAACTCTCGCAATCTATAGAAGTGATTATTAAATGGGGTCTCTTTATAGATGGGTTATAGGATTCCCTAAGGCCCTTTCCCTTCTCAGAGTAGCAGTATCATTGTATGTACATCTTTTCCTGAGATGTAGAGAACTGTGAAGATCTCTGAGACCTGGCATTTTTGGAAGTGGCTCATGCTCCTCAACGAGCAGGGACTCCAGGTGGCAGTGGAGGAGGGGGAGAGGTACAGAGCTCACGTAGATCTCAGGTGAGAGCTGCTCTTCCCTTTAAAAAAATCCCTTGATTTGAACGTGAACGTGGCTTTTCACAAGTGGAAATAGTAAGCAGAATGGAAAAGACAAATGGGATTATTTGGGTCAACATTTATACCATTCAATCCAGATAAAGCCTTGAACATATAGGAATAACAATATTTACATCATCATTTCAAGTTCTTCATATTTTAAACTAAGAATTTTCTAAGTTTATTGAGATTTAATAGGATATTACTGTATGAATTAATTTATGTAAAGTTTTTAATGACAATATATTTAATAACATTAATTAAGGACATTAATTTCTTTAGTGTGGTTCAGTTACTTCCTTAGAATTTGATTTGGAGGAAATATTTACTCAACAATGATGGCTCCCATTTAGTATCACAGTGAAGGGTACTTGAGGTTTGATCAATTCTTTTTAGCTAATAATGTGGTATTAAATATATGGTCCTGGCTCCCCTTAGTGTTGGAATGGATTATTACAGTTACATTAATATTCCCCATGGTCTTTCGTATTCTTTGAGTTGAATAAACCTCCATAGGTCTGTAAGATGCTAATATACAAATCCCCCAAATATATGTAAGATCTCTACATCACCATCTCCTTTGTGATACATGTAGCAATCCATATGCTGTTTCCATATTGTCCAATATCTTCTAGTCAATGAAGCCAACAGATTCAATCTAGAAGTTCTTGATGTCATATTTTAAAGTTATTGATGTGCTATGTGGGTAAACTAGGATAAAATAGATTGTACTCAGTATTCAAGCAACACCCCCAGCCCCTATTTTTTATTCCTTATTTTGAAACAGAGTCTCACTAAGTTGCGGAGGGCCTCACTAAGGAGCTGAGGTTGGCCACGAACCTGTGATACTCCTGTCTCAGCCTCCCAAATACTAGGATTATAAGATGCGCCACCACACCCGTCTTTTTATATTGCTTCTTATGTTTTTTATTAACACCATTTACCAAGTATTCCAGTTCTTCTTTTGAGACATGGTAGAATTGCATTTCTGTGCTCTTGCAAACTAGGCATCACTCTATTGCTTGCTTTAGCCAATGAAACACAAGAGAACTTATGCATTTTATGTTGGGGGGTAAATTTAGGAGCCAATTATTTACCTCTCTCCCTCCCTCTCTTTTTTTATGTTGACAATACTCCAGATGGAGCCTGCTCTGTGTTTCAGAAGTAAAGTAATACAGTTTAGAGTCCCTAGCTGATCTGTAATAGGGATGGTGCATGAATGAGAATGTAAACATTTACAATTTTAAGCCACAGAGATTTGAAGGTCATTCCTTACTGTAGTGTAACCTACTCTATCATGACAGATACTTTCCTCTTTTTTTTTTTTTTTTTTTTTGCCGTACCGGGGATTGAACCCAGGGGCATTCTACCTCCATGCTACACCCCCGGCCCTATTTTTTTTATACTTTATTTTGAAACCGGGTCTCACAAAGTTGCAGAGGGCCTCACTAAGTAGAGAGAGAGAGAGAGAGAGACAGGGAGAGAGAGAGAGAGAGCTGAGGCTGGCCTCGAACTCGGATCCTCCAGTCTCCGCCTCCCAAAGTACTGGGATTACAAGTGTGCGCCACCACGCCCGGCCTACTTTCCTCTTTTTAGATGAACTTATTTTTTAAACTTCCTCCGTTGTTAAAATTATTATGAATGGGGCTGGGACAAAGCTCAGCTCAGTGGCAGAACACTTCCCTAACACATACAAGGCCCTGAATTCAGTTCCGAGCATCAACAAACAAAAACCAAACAAATAAACAAACAAACAAAAATTTATAGCTTTTATAAAGTATTTTTTAAAAGACAATCCATATAATTATTGACCATGATTTGGGTAATAATTCACCATCAATGCAACAGAAACTGAGTTGTTTTTTTTAAGAACTAGTGATAGGTCATTATAATTTTTTTCTGGAACATAAGGAACTAAATTTTGAGATCATAAAAAGTAGAGATAGGTAAGCATCAGTTTGACTTTGTGCAGAATGTTATGAAGGACAAATTATCTTTTTGATTTTTCTATTATTCATTTAAATAAGATATATATTAGATCCATAAAAGCTTATTAAAATTCAAGCCTTAAATATAATATTTATTATATTATAGACTTAAATTAAATACATGTGCTCAGGTTGGCTCTAACCTCCTGGGCTCAAGCAATCTTCTTGCCTTAGTCTCCTGAGTAGCTGATACTACAGGTATCTACCACCATGCCTGGCTTATTTGTATTTTTATTTATTTTATACTTACTTAATTTTATTAACTAATATTTATATATACTTGTATTTCTTTGTATTTTTAGTTTTAAATAATTGTATTAAATAAGCTTAATTATCATAAATGTATTCAACATTTGTTTTAGTAAATATTTCCTGGAAAAAAGATAAAATGAAGAAAAAGGAGCTGGGCGTGGTGGCGCATGCTTGTAATCCCAGTACTTTGGGAGGTGGAGATTGGAGGATCCGGGCTCGCGGCCAGCCTCAGCTCTCTCTCTCTCTCTCTCTCTCTCTCTCTCTC
>PVJS01052736.1:0-13561 GCA_004027185.1 Glis glis
TTCCTTCCTTCCTTCCTTCCTTCCTTCCTTCCTTCCTTCCTTCCTTCTTTCCTTCCTTCCTATACAGGGTGTTACTAAGTTGCTGAGGGCCTAAGTTGCTGGGGCTGGCCTCCAACCTATGATCCTCCTCTCTCAGCCTCCCAAGTACTGGGACTACAGATGTATGCCAGCTACCATGTCTGGCTTTGCCTCTTAATGGTGTGTTTTGGTGAATGCTGCTTATCTTTTGTTTATGATATCTTTCTTTGTACATAAATTCCAAATTTTTAGTTACTTGGAACTAATGATTTTTTATGGCTTGTCATGTGTTTAATTCTTGAGTAGGAATTACTCCTTTTTCCTTTGCATTTTCCTTTTGCATTTGCCATACTCTGTTTATAATAAACTAACTTTTATTTATCTATGGGTCTGTTTTAAAATGATTTTTTTCTATTCTACTGAACTATTTTTCTATTTCCACATCGGCATAATATTGTTTTAATCACCATAGATGTCAAATATACTTCGATATTTGATAGAGCTAGTGTTGTCACCTTATTCTTTTTCAAATATTCCTGGCATTTTCTTTTATGTAAGTTTAGAATTATCTTGTCAAGTTCCATAAAATTTTACTGTTGGGATTTTGATTGGGATGGCATTAAATGTATAGATTCGTTTGAGGAAACAATTTATACCTTTAAAATATTGAGCCATTCTATTTTTGGGAGTCAGTTATGCTTCTCCAAGGAATAAAATGGTCTCTTACGACCTTTAATAAAGTTTTCAACTTTTCTCCCTATATTCTTATTCATTACTTGGACATATATGGTAGGGTATTTTGTGGCATAGAGCTGCTTACTATTGGGAGTGGTATCCTATATTCCATTATATTTTCTAAAGTATATTTAACTGCTATGTAGGAATTATTTCTAATTGTTGATCTTCTGTCTGGCCACCTTAATTATCTTTCTTACTAACAACTTAGAGTTAGTTGATTCCCTTAGATATATATTCTTTTATATCTGTTGTAATGTTGACCAGTTTCATATTTTTGGTGATCTGTGATACATGAATATTTTATTAAAACTGTTTTGGGAGAAAAACAGATCTAGATCAAGAGTGGTTATTACCTCTCTGATTACTGATTTGTTAGAGGAGGGGTACCTTTGTGGTAGGTGCTGTGTACAGAGTTCTAGAATTCTTGCCTGGGTATGGAGTGCCTTCACCCCTCATGGGTCATCTGCAGCCTCATTTGAGGACCATAGATAAGAGGGGGCACCAGGAGAGGTACCATTTTTATCCACTCTGCATTACTAGTTCCTCCAGAAAAAGATTCTTGTTTCCTTTATTTATTGTTCTTATTCCTCTCCTGAGTGAGCACAGGTGGCTGTGGTCACCTGTATTATATAAAATTCCCCATCCTACTTATTCATCAAGTATGTATGACACTCATACTGTATGTTAGGCACTGGGAGTGTAGAACTAAATAACACTCAGTCCCCTTCTTCAGAGAGTTTGTTTTTGAGGAAGTCCCACAAATAAATAAACGATCATGGCCCAGCTTTCTGTGTATGAACCTTGATTAAACAACATGATTGTACTGAGAATGTGAATCAACTCAGGATTGGAATATTAGATATAATGCTACCGAGGGTTTGGGCTAGATCCAGAAAATGTTTGCTAGGTCACTTAAGAGCTATGAATACTGGTTGGATCACAGAATTTTAAATCTGAAAGGGACCAAGTGGCTCATTCTACAGATGAAGGAAGAGAGGCCATTTTCCCTGGCCAAGTGAGTATTCATGCAGATTTTATAATGTGAAATTACACTGCTCCAAACCTTTTGTCCAGGACATCTTTGATTACACCACATAGAATTCATCCTTCCTCAGGTGGCACCCAAACTAGTGCTGTGTTCTTATTCAGGTCACTGATTTCTTTTGGCCTCAGTGTCAAGACATTACAAAATGTTATTAGTTTTTCAGGAGTTCTTAAACCAAGCTTAGTTTGAAATCATTCTGTGAGATGTATATTATTTTTATATAGATAAATTTCTAGGCAGGAGGCTGTTATGAAATAAAATTAACAGTAAAATGTTTAATCTTTGGTGAACACAAATCAAGCCATATCTGGTGTGTACTCCAAAGAGATGCAGTTGAGTGACATGGGTCATGTAAGGGTTAAAGTCTTTGGCTTTGGATCACTCTAGTGCTGGGCTTTCAACCTCGCCGCTCCATTTACTGGTTCTTGAACTTTGAGAAAATCCTTTATCTTCTCTGAGCCTCAGTATTTCTTTATTGGTAAAATGGGATACAAATACCCATGTTACAGGTTTATTTGAAAGAGTAAATGAGATCCTATGTGTAGAGGGCTTAGTATAGAACCTGGAATAAATAGACTCCCAGTTATTGATGACTATTAAATTATTAGACATAGACCATTGTCAGTGACTTGTGTAATCCAATTTTATCATGTAAATTTCTTCCATCTTTACATGTTTTTGTGTACCTGTACTTCTCAGGTAAAGGGAAATCACCTGTTAGTGTTAGCATATTAAATTATGGCATGACTGAGTGGTTTTTCTTCTCCTCAGTGTAGTACTTCATGGTATTGAAATATGATTCAAGGTTTATCGTGCTGAGCCATATATAAAACAATCACTAAAGCATCTAGACATGTTTAAAAGACTGAAGTGGTTTCATTAAAAAAAACACCATGCTTAATGTTTTGTTTTTGTTATCAATGGTCCAACTAATCCATCAGATGGTTTACTGAAACATGTGAGCCATAGCTGGTCCCTGACTTTAAGGAGTTCAAAGTGTAGTTATGGATACAAGTCATAATCACATGGAAAGGACAATAAATTCAAAACTCTACAAAAAAGCATTGCCAGGTGAATTATTATAGTAGAGAGAACAGGGCTACAAGTATCAGGAGGAGAGGAGGTTTTGACTGGGAGAACCTCCTGCTGCATCTTACTGGGTTGGGGGGATTTAGGAGTGGGATTTAGGATTTAGGGAAGGGGGAAGTGTGGCAGGGGGCAATTGTTCAGGGACTGCTTATTTGGTCAGTTGACATAGAAGAGAAAATTCATAAAAATTTAGGTTGAAACCAGATAATACAGATGGTTGAACTGTGTTGTGTGTGCAAGGTTAAGAAGTTTAAACATTGTTCTCTTGGCAGTGGGAGCCAGTGAAGATTTCAAGAGGGGACTTCAATCAGCAAGGTGGCATTTCAGAAAGATTAATCTATTGGCCAAACATGGCCTGGAGTCAGAGGGAAAACTAGTAAACATATTTATGAGATGTTGAAGGACCGAGGGAGGAAATGGGAAGGACAGGGGAATGCATGGTGCGTCATCATGCCAAAATGCCTCAAGATGGCCACTGGCTGGACATGTGACAAAGTAGCCCCAAGCTCTGCAGCAGTTTATAGAAATGGAGAATTCTCCAGCCACAAGTGAGTTTTGTATAAATTTTTGTCTAATTGGGTTTGAAGTGGTGGAAAGGTATCCCGGTGGGATTGTCCCATAACAAAGACAGCTCTAAAAAGATGGATTTGTGCATCATCTGCAAGAAGTTAAGGGGCAGTTGTGGCAAGGAGAGAGTGACTAGTGAGATCTGGTTTTAGAGATTGGAAGTAGGAGGAAGGAATGGTCAAGAGGACAGCCAGAGGAGACAAGGCCAGGGTTTTTTCCCTGTCCTTTTTTTTTTCTTTTTCCCCGAAGGACGGGGAGTGCTCGTGAAGTTTGAAATTCTAGGTGATGGGGCGGAATTAAAGCCATTTAAGATCTGAGGGTTGTGAGAGGATCTCCAGGGGAAATATGAGCTCAGGAGTCAGATGACCTGGAGCCCATGACACGATGACTTTTTCTTACAATGTCCCAGGCAACTTTCTGTCAGCTTTTGCATAGCATTTATAAGACACCTTAAGTTTGGATGGAGCAGAAAGGATTTTATCTGTATTTTGAACTTTTCCTTGGATAAGATGGTCCAAGTTGAACGGGCAACTATGAAATGGACAGCTGTGAAGCAATGGTGTTACCCTTTTGCAAACTCAGTAAAACTCCCATGTCTGGATTCTATGTGGCACAGTGCTTGTAGGTGAGATAGTTTGCTGACAAAGTAAAGGAAAACACAAGCATTTCTCAACAGAAAATTAGGAAAGTAGACCTGTCAATTGTGGAAGTACTGCTAGAGTGCTGGGGTTCGGATCTGCAGGGTTCGATGTCACCATTAATTTATCATTGTCAGAGTATGACTTCCTGCTCTTGACCCCACACCGAAAAGGCGTAAAGGAGTTTGTGAAGAAAACCTTCCTGGAAGTCAAATGGCTCATCCAGAACAGCATTTTAATGATTTAAGTAAAAATGAATCAGAAACATGTGGATTTAATTTCCTTTAAAATTCACATGGGTTTGAAACTTAAAGGAAAATAGTACTTGGCACAATGTGTTTAGGGTTTGGTTAAACTCAGAACACTTGAAAACCCCTTTGGAACAGTGGATGCCTTCAAAATACATCTGGGTTGGCCCATCCTCATGGGCACGGCTAAAACACGCTCATCCTTCATGGCATTGTTCAAATATCCTATCAACATGTTTTAGTTTTCAAAAGGCTTAATTAGGATAAAATCAACAGATTTTATTGATTGCCTACTATGCGCAATCAATAAAGTAGAGAGCCACAGTTTCCTGGTTTCCCAGTGAGGAAGCCCTGACCAGAGCTTGGTTGAGGGGAATTCCACCCAGACACAGCCGGAGTGGACCTCTAGCACCATCATCTGCAGCTACAGGTCTGTCCCATCAACCATGCAGTCACAGCCTCTGTAGCTATGGGACCCCATTAAGTTTCAAGAGCCTGAAAAAGAGAAGCTATGCTGTGTGGGACCGAGTTGGTAATCAAGCATTGCTTTGGGTTTTAAATGATTACTTTAAAAGGTCATTTTAGTGTGTGTTGAAAAGATAGTACATGCTTAAAATGTTCCGGACGTTAATTAAAATATGTAAAGAAGACCATGAAAACGAGGAAAACTAGTGCTTAGTAATGTAACCTCTTTGCAGTTGCAATCCCAATGAACCCACATGGCAAGCCCCGCTGTTAGCAGCTCGGTGGCAAGTGTATTTTGTAATGAAACCCACAGAGGTTGTGTCTGAAATGTGCTCGTATTATTTATAGCCAATTATATTAGTCCCAGCGCTGAGTGACACCTAGGGAGATAATTGAATTTCTTAGATTTCTCCCTTTACACTCTCTGCCATGATCAGAAAAACACAATTTTGAATGCTCTTCTCTCTTAGGGGAAGACCACGCAGCCCGTGTAATTGGATAAGTCTCTAGGGAACGCTGGCTTCTCCACAGCATTTTATAGAAGCTTTGTGGAAAGTTAGTCTCTATTTTTTAGGTAACTTTTTCAAGAGACAAAAAAAAGCACACGACTTGAAATTATCTCTTATCATTTTTACCCAAGGAAGTTTATGAACCTTAATCATACAAATGGCACTATTTAAGCAAGTTGCCTCATAAAGTGTAGGCTACATGATAGAAATAATCTTTAGAAAAGGACAGAACTGGTTGTGTGAATAGAGAGTAAGATGCAACTCTCATTCCTCCCCCACCTTGAAAGAAAATTCTAGATGGCTGTGGTTGGCAATCAAACCTTGGGAGAGGCTGTCATATGCAGTGCCCCCAGGTAATTGTGATTAACTTAGAAAAGAAGCCTACGGGTTATACAGAGATGACATGTTGACATGTGGGAGATCCCGGGAAGTATCTGTCTACATTCATATAAAAGTTTGTATAGCTCTTCTCATTTCTTTTCATATTTTTGCCCCTTGATGGCCATCTGACATTCTTGGCAAACCTCGGAGGAAATCGACTGTAGACATACTGTTCACCACTTTAATTCAGCAAATTTGAGATCCTGAGATTTGAGAATATTGGAGGAAGCAGAGAAGTATGTCTTTCATTAAAGGGGGCAGAGAGGCTAATGGGGCTTCTGCGTTACCCGGGCTGGGTTTCTTACAATCCTTAGCCCGCAGCCCCATTGTTCTCATCTGCTCTGCGAGGAGACATTAAAATACCCCAACAAACTTGGATAAACAGTCGGTGCTGGGAAGGAGAGGGCTTCCCTGCCGTTGCTGAAATGCTCCTGGGCTTGCCTTGCCTGTGCTGCCACTGCTGATGTTGTGGAATCGCTGAGGGAGGCACCAGAGTTCCTTCCTCAGGGAGGATGGAAGAAAATGGCCAACTTTCAAAACACGACAGGGGATGTGCCGGCCTCACAGCCACGGGAAACATTTCATTGCTTCAATTAATTATATCACGGGGCTAGGTTTTCATGCCATTGATTACTGCTCATGAAAGGCTTTTTTTTTAGATGGAAATAGAGGATTTTTTGGGGGGGTATGAATTAAAGCCTGTTTCTCCCTCCTCTCTTATTTCCACGTAAATTAATTCTGCAATTTAATAAACTAACAGGTGTTTCCACTTCAGTCTGAGCAGATGTCAGGCTGAATGGATGGGGTCCCCTCTCATGTTCCCTGCGTCCCTGAGCTGGCTCTTTATCTCTCCCCCTTTCCCTTTTCTTTTCCCCCGTTCCTGCCAGATTTATGAGCAGCCATGCTATGAGCTGTTTTGTTTCAGCTATATGAATATTAATGACTGACACGTGCTGATTTTAGCCGTATTAGTGACATTCATAATCCTGAACATGTCGACGTTTTTCACTAGATAATGAGGTACCAGACTGCTACACCAGGAAATTTCCTCCTCCCGGTGCCTATAAGTTGCTAATTCCTATTACTTTACACATGGGACTCTAAATAGGAAGCTTATTCCAGAAGAAGTTAAAATGTAGATTTGGATTTGCTATTCAGAAAATCCCTACATTGCTCAGAAGTCTGACGTATTACTTGGACTCCATTCTTGGTTATTTCTGAGAAATAACCCCCCAGGTTAGAAGGAAGAACTTTCTGGGCCTTCTTCCTTTTCAGATCTGACCTGGAAATGATTTCATGTTTTTCCTCACTTTCAAAGACTTTGTAAATAGCAGGACATAAGAAGTCAATCAAGAGGCTGGGAGAGAGTTGCAGGGGGAAATGTCTTCTGACAATATTCAAAATAGTACCTTTAGATGAAAGCTATTTTTCATTTTTACATTAAAATCACATACACATGCACATATATTTAGGCCTCTGACACAACTTCAGGTTGTACTTAAATAAAGACTTATGGATCGTACTTCTGACCACTTACTAAAAATACCTGGAAGCTTATGGCATGTTCCAGGTTGTTCCAAAGCTTGGATGCCAGTCGTTTTCTCCTCTGGGGACCAGCCAGACGTAGCTGAGACATTGCTGATGAGAGGAAGAGTCACCCTCAGCCATTGATCTCAGGATTCAGACGAGACGGACGGCAGTCATCCATCCTTGGCTTCCCCCATCTCTCCTCTCCTGAAGGTTCACCCTCCTACATACCAGGGCGATAAGGGAGCAAACATGCAGAAGATGTGTGGGGAAGGCTTTCTCAGGCAACTTGGATTTTTTCTTGGGACAGCACCAAAGTATAAATTTGATTTCTATCACTGATGATGACTGGGTTCTCCGGAAAGTTGCTGACATAATCTCCAAACACAAATGAATCTCTTCTGCTATAAAACGGAGTTGTCAGGAGCTGTGGGCCTGTACCAAGTTCTGAGTGCACAGGGCCAGTGTGCTTCAAAGTGAGATGGTGATGGGGACTCCGTGGCCAGCAGGGAGTAGAGGCCACAGTTTCCTGTACTGCTGGTTTCAGGCTGCAGCCTCCTCCACCTCCCACACCTGCTCTCTGTGGTCCCAGTCCCCTTTCCGTATCACAACGGCTCCACGACGGGCCTGGTGTCGACTTGACAATGTGATTCTTTTCTCCTAGGTCCCTCGCTTGACCTCTTGTGTGCCTTGCAATTCCTTCCTCAATCTGGACCTTGAATCCTGGACCTGGTGATAGCCTGAATTCAGCTCTGAAAAATTCTTCTTATTAAACTCAGTATCAGAGACCAGAGGCCTACCCCTGGTAGAGGCTAGGGTCCTCTGAATTTCCCCATCTCAGATGAACTAGCAATAGGATGTTGTCTAGGTATGGAGTGCTTGTTTTGTTCTAGACTTTGATAGGAATTTTATCAATGTTATTTCTTAACATAATATGGTATCTCTAAAACCGAGTAAGGCTGTCTAGTATAAGAGTGCACACCCTGGCATTTGGATCCCCGGATTAGAGTTATACTCACACTTATTAACTGTGAAACTTTGAGGAAATTATTATTATTATTATTATTATTGTTTCTCTTTTTTTTGAAGTACTGTGGACTGAACCCAGGGGCATTCTACCTCCAAGCTCCACCCCCAGCCCTATTTTTTATTCTTTATTTTGAAACAGGGTCTTACTAAGTTGTGGAGGGCCTCACTAAGTAGCTAAGGCTACCCGCGAATCCAGATCCTCCGGTCTCAGCCTCCCAAGTACTGGGATTACAAGCGTGTGCCACCACGCCCAGCTTGAGGAAATTATTTAAACTCTCAGTGCTTCACTTTTCCTATGTACAAAGTGAGGATAATAATAGTATCCATCATATAGGGTTTTTTTTTTTTGGTGGTATCGGGGATTGAACCCAGGGGCATTCTACCTCTGGACTACACCCTAGCCCTATTTTTTTATTCTTTATTTTGAAATAGGGTCTCACTAAGTTGCAGAGGGCCTCACTAAGTAGCTGAGGCTGGCCGCGAACCCAGATCCTCCTGTCTCAGCCTCCCAAGTACTGGGATTACAAGCATGCGCCACCACGCCTGGTATCATATAGGGTTTTTGATGATTAAATGATTTAAAATAACAAATATACTTATGAAACCTGGCACAGAGAAAATGTTGCTTAATAGATGGTAGTTATCATTATTACTATTTTAGGTCACTTTTATTTGGAAGTTTAGGTACATTAAAAAACATTATTTGTTAAAGTTACTTTGTTTAAATATACCTTCAATTATTTATCTAATTAAATAGTAGATTCTATTTTCTCTTAAATACCTGGGGTACAATTATTATTCTTACTATTTTATGTTTACAATAGAAAATGGATCCATGAAGCTATCTGGAAGGTTTTGCTATTTTGCATTCTTTCTACTTCTCATGAACTTCTCTCACCAAACAAGTATAGTTTTTGTTTTAGTGAGGAAATAATTAGAAAATAGGAGCATGATCCAGAAAGGGCTGGAATTTTACTTAAAACTATTATAGATTCAAGACACTGGATGTCTGTGATCGGGCAAGACTTAAGATCCACTTAGTGGTATCAGGTATCTTATTTATCTTCTTACATTTTTTGCTTCTAAACATCGGCTCTGATCTAAAATGGTGGAATTATATAATTTATGTAGTTATAGTTATATAAAATGGAATTATATAATTCCACAGAAATGACACATTTGACAAGTATTTATTGAGCACCTGCTCTGTCCTAGCACTATTCAGCCATGAGCAGATAGGCAAGGCCATTCTCCTTGGTCTCTTACATTCTCCCTACAGAAATGGTGAAACAAAGAATGTAAAAGATGGCGATGTGGTGGCCAGTGACGGGGGAGTGGTTGGCCAGCCCTTTAGTTGGAGCAGTCCAAGAGATGATGAAAAGGAGCCAGCCCTGAGACGACATGGGGCCATTGGTTATCAGGGAGTGCGTCCCATTCAAGAAAATGCCGAAGTGGGAATGAGCATAGCCTGCTGGAGGATATGGAAGAAGTCAGTGTGGCCAAAGGTCGGGAGAGGAGAATGGTGGGAATATTTGGACTTTTGTGGAATCGGAAGTCGCTCGGGGGTTTTAAGCAGAGGAGTCATGTCCATGTAGTTTCCACCAAGTTCACTGTGTGGCATGGAGAATGCGGGGCAGGGAGGCAATCTGGCCAGGGAGGAGGCCAAGGATGCACCACAGGGGCCAGGAGGGGCTGGGACCAGGCCCTGTGTGGTGCGGTTACAGGGTGCATTTTGGCGATGGCCTGGAATTTGGGAGGAGAGGGAAAGAGGCCCAAGAATGCTTGGAAAAAACCAGCTCAGTGGATGGTCATGCCATTTGTTTAGATGGGAGAGATTAAGGAGAAATGAGGTTGGCAGTAAAACCAAATGCTTTGTTTTAATCCAGTTATATTTGGACTGTTGTGAGCCAAACATCAGTGACTGAAAACAATACTTTAGATCTATTTGCAATAGAAGGGGAGATTTGAAGTGCACAGTATATGAATAATCAAATAACATGTATTACAAATTCCATTTTAAGACATACTATGGACTTGCTAAATAAAGCACGTGATTAAGAAGCTCCCTTCAATTTTTTTGTGTGTGGTCATAAAGGGATTTTAAAGTCCAATTGTAATTTTTTTTTTTTTGCAGTAACTGGGATTGAATGCAGGGGTGTTCTACCTCCGCGCTACACCCCCGGTCCTATTTTTTATACTTTATTTTGAAACCGGGTCTCACGAAGTTGCAGAGGGCCTCACTAAGTAGAGAAAGAGAGAGAGAGAGAGAGAGAGAGAGAGAGAGAGAGTGAGCTGAGGCTGGCCGCAAACCCCGATCCTCCGGTCTCAGCTTCCCAAAGTACTGGGATTACAAGCGTGCGCCACCACGCCCGGCTTAAAGTCCAATTGTAATTTTACTGCAAATAGTTTGCTTGAAGATAATACATCTTTTTTTTTTAAGAATTGTAGTAACTGATCCTTTCACATACCTATTGTTCTTCAGCAGATTTTGACAAATTTAATCCTGAAAGTTTTTGTCTTATTTTGATTTGATGTAGTTTCTTCATTATTAAATAGAAAATAATTACGAATCAGCGTTAGAATGTAGCTACTAATTGACAGGTAAAGATTTTATGATAGACTAAGTCTTGACTATGGTCTTTAGCATGAATGTTATCATTGGGTGCTTTTTTAAGAGTTGTTTATATTTTTTTTAGTGCTGGGGATAGAACATGCTAGGCAGTGCTCTACCACTGAGCTATGCCCCTAGCCTGGCTGGATATCCTTTTAAGCAATAAGCTTTGGAAGATTTAAGCCCAACAAACACGTTTACATTTATCTATGAACTTATTTAGCATTCAGTACTTCATCTATTGTTTAGCTGCCTTTGGTTTTATTACATAAATTTTGGAAACATACACTTGAACACTGTATTATTTTGCATTGACTTTAGACTTTAGACTTTAGACTTTAGACTTCTTTTGGTATATTAAAATATACAGAGACAGTACATTCTTATCATTTAGAATGTAATGAAATATTGGACTTTTCTTATACTACTATTTAGCTAAGTTTTAAATTACAAGCTTAATTTACTGCTTTTTAAAGAATTCCCATCTACTAGACTGCTATACATGCAATGATATGTGCTGTTTATATAAACAGCATGGAGGTTAATTCAGACCATTTCATGGAAATGGTTTATGTATTGTAATCATGAGTGAGTACACAATTCTCTCTAAATTTAAAACAATATAAATTAGCCAGGCCAATTTAATTCTTGCCAAGAAAGACTATTCCTTAAAGCCATGTTTTTAAGCATATTAGGTTAAATGCAGCTATATTCTGTAACTAATAAGTGAGAGGATTTATTGAATTTTGAAACTCACTGATTGGTAAGTTATGTTTTAAAAGTGATTTAAACAAGTTAAATATGTTTATAATAATTTCATTTCCTTTGTGACATCTATAATGAGAAAGAAATAAGGCTAGTTGAGAACTAGAGTCAGTTTAATCTCTGTCATGGCCAAAGCCAAGTTTAAATCCTGTCCAAATGCCACTTCTCAATCACAGCTTTGAGAGGTTAACCGTGATTACAGTGGCATCTCTCTGCTCTTCTGATACACAGTTCGTGTCAAAGCTATCTGGAGCTTGCCATTCAGCTCCACCTTTGAGGTGAGAAAGCAGCCGCTGAGCACTGATTTCAAGGGAGGAGACACTGGCTTCATGTAAGTTGGGGAGTGTTCACAGCTAATGCGACCAACACGCAGGCCAAGTTCATGGGAATACTCTGACTACAGGAAGACAGTCCACATCATTGTTTTTTTGTTGTTGTTTTGGTTATAGTTTGCAAGTTCAATTGCGTTCTTCTCTGCTTAAGAATTTTTTGCTTAATAAGCCTGATTTTCTGCTTATTTCATTTGGATGAAAAATCCAATTTAGTTATGGTGATTTCAAAACTGATCTGACCATGCATATAATAGGTGGTAATTTCTTTACCTTTTGGTAAAATGTGGACTCTGGGATACTTGGTTTAGGATTTTTCTTCTGTTTGGTTCAGAGTTTAGTCTGATCCGAATACAATTTGTCTGTTATTATCGTTCCTCATTCTTTGTTTCCTTTGGGCATGCCTTGGGAAGAGAACCCTGTCTTTTCAAGGACAATTTTTGTTTCATTTATTCCTAAGTTCTGCATTGTGGGGATGATGTCCATATTTCCTGATTAACAGAGAAGGTGTGGTTATCTCCTGTACACTTCTATTTATATAATAGGTGTTTTGAGCTTGGATTTCAGAACTGTAGGAGCTGTTACTCTACTCCTGCCTTCCCCATTTCAACCTGATCATGGCAGAGCATGGACCAGGTTTCTCTGTGCTCCATGCCTCAGGCTCCTCGCCTGTCAGGTGGATTCCTGAGGCTAACATGGCTGTTCTGTCCTCTCTGGGAAGCTCCCAACCCCTGTCAGTGCAGTGTGAAGACGTGCGTGTTGCTGGGGTGCAGTGTCAGCCAGCCCATGTGGTATTAAAAGGAGATTTTGGAGGAGTCAGCTCTGGGAAGCTGTTTCTTCAAGAATTCTTTAGCCTTTCTCTGGTGATAAACCTGCCACCTGATAAGTACAGAACAGTAACTGTACATTTTCAAGACACTGCCAGAATAAAAGGGTGGTCATTATATGCCACCAAAGGAAATGCATTTCCTTTGGGCCTTAGATAGGCCATTCATTAGAAGAGGTACTTTAGGGTGCTGAAGGGTGTTAACAACAGTTAGCCTGTTCCTACCAGAAAAGATTGGAGTCATGAATAGTCACATGTGCCAGGTTGTCTTGAATTTGATTAAAAGTATGCCATGCGCTGTGCTGTGTACAAGGGATATAATGATAAATTAGACACAATCACTGTCTGCAAAGACTTCTACACAGGAAGGGAAAGACATGTAAGAAAATAAGTGTAATGTATTTCATCAGGTATGAGGTTGGAAATAGGTGTGGGAAGTGAGTCGAATGCAGAGGGTTCAGTTTTACATGGGCCAAGAGGGGAACCAGGAAAGATCTGGGAGTTGTCAGATTTGCAGGGAGTCCTGAGAAATGCAGAGTGCAGGTGCGCACACAGATAGTGTTTGGGAAGGGGTGCCCCAGGGCCACTGGCTCACAGGTTGGTGAGGCTGTTAGAGAAAAAATTATTCATGATAGCTATTAAAGACATTAAGGCAGACTTATTTAGGACCATCAGGGTGGGGGAGGGACCATTGCAATGGGGCATTTCAGTGGAAAAGGGAGATCAGGATCAATTCTAGGCACAATAAGGAAAAGTGGGGAGAGAGAGTCTCCCTG
>PVJS01052737.1:0-13515 GCA_004027185.1 Glis glis
CTTGTAATAGTTGGTCTGGTTTGTCAACTTGACTCACCCCAGATCATATGACTTTGGTTGTGTAACAGTGGATTGAACTGGAAGTCCTGCCCTGAATGTGGGTAGCAGGGTTCTGATAGGTGCAGGACTTGGATAAAAGAAGGAGAAAGCCGCGTAGAAGGAGCCGCTACTCTTCCTGAAGAGAACGCATCTGCTCACGTTTGAGATCGTCAGTCTGCAATTTTGCCATTTCCTTGAGGAGCTTCTTGATCTTCCGCTCTCGTCTGGATCCTCGGCCTCCAGCCTTCGAACTGAAGCTTCGCCGTCGTTTCTCCGAGGAGCTTCCTTGTCTCCACATCTTGGACTGGACTTTGAACTGAAGCTTTGCCGTCATTTTCTCCGAGGAGCTTCCTGGTCTTCACATTTTGGACTGGACTGAATTGGTGGGGCTCAATTGTGGGGCTCTGGCTCTTGGACCACCCGACCAGCTGCTGATTCCTCTGACTTTTCACGTGTGGTTGAAATTCAGGACTGCATTGTGAGCTAATCTAATAAATCCTTTTTTTCCCCCTTCATTCTGTGAATTCTGTTGATATTCTGTTGATCTGGTGAACCCTAATACAACGCTCCCACAAAGAAGAACCTCAATGGGTCTTTTGCATTTCCTGAATGTGTCAGAATTTCAAGACTGAAAATTCATGAGACCTGGGTTTCAATCTAACAAGTATCAAGATTTTCTGTAGCACTATGATAGTTTAAACAGTGTAGTATTTGTCTAGAGTTAGAAAAATACATAAGCACAAACATGTACAAGGAGAAAGAAAAGGGAAGTGAGGTTGGATGAAGAAAGAAAAACACCAAGTGATATGTGCATGCATGTTTGTATCACTTTGAATCTCACTGTGATGTGTGACTAAAATGCACCAGTAAAAGTATTAAAAAAGAAAAGAAAATATAGGAAAATAGATGGGGGTATATGAATAGATAGATACATATATACATATACATAGAAACGTAGGTAGATGGTTAAATATAGTCTAAAAGAAGGCACAAGAAAGAAAGAGACCATATAAACCACAGGCTAGGAAATTATGTTTTTAATAAGAAACTGAACAAAAATAGTTGATACAGGAGAGAACGAATAGTTGATAGGAGAATGAATTTGCCAATAAACATCTGCAAACATGTTTGTCTCCACTAGATATTTAGGAAAACACAAAATAATTGATATAGAGATACCATATTTCATTAGTAATTTAGAAAATTGGGAAATAACACCAAATGATAATACAAAATGCTGGTGAGGATGTGGAACAATGATTTATTATCTTGTGTTTGGTATAGACTAGTACAATGTATGTAGACCAACCAGGGGATATTTACTAGAAGTGAAAGATGTAGCTGCTGACTCTGTGATGTAGCTACTAACTCTTGTTTTAGAAATGTTCAAACCTCTCATATGACATCTTGTCTAAGATGTTCACTGACGCACCATTTCTAAGAGTAAAATTTGAAAGCAACCTTGTTTGTTATCCATCTATAGGAGAATAAACAAGTAAATTGTAATACAGTCATATGATACTATATACCATTGAAATCAATAAATTGTCATAATGTGGCACAGTATTGAATAAATCCTAAATATATACTATTGATCCCAAACAAGCTTCAACTGTATATTTTTGTTATAACATTTTTGTGTATTGTAATCATACATTTTGATGAGATATAGGGTGGTAGAGGCATATAGACACAACAATCATTTAGCCCTTCCCAAGTTCCTGACCTATTCCCTCCTTCCCATGCTCAGCACAGTGAGTGACTTTGATAAGTTTGTGTATATACATCATGTGCATTGAGGTGTTTCCCTCTCCCCCATCTCCCTCAGTTATGTCACCTTCTTCACTCATCTAAGGTTTCTCCTCCTTTGTCTGAAATCCCTTTTATGTCCCATTTTCTCCCTATCTTTCACATATTAGGGAGAACATTTGACTTTTCAATTTTTGTAACTGACTAATCTCACTTAGCATAATGTTCTCCAATTCCATCCATTTTCCTGCAAATGACATAATTTTATTCATCTTTATTGCTAAGTAAAATTCCATTGTGTGTATAGCCCATAGATTTGTAACCCATTCATCTGTTGATGGACATTTCTGCTGGTTCCATAGTTTGGCCATTGTGAATTGTACAGCTATAAACATAGATATGCATGCATTACTCACAATATTTATCTTGCCTATCCAAGAACATAGGAGAGCTTTCCATCTTCTAAAGTCTTCAATTTCTTTCTTTAGTGTTCTATAATTTTCATTGTAGAGATCCTTTATCACCATTGTTAAATTTATTCCTAAGTATTTTTGGGGAGGATATTTTGAATGGAAATGTCTTCCAGATTTATTTTTCAGTGGATTCATGGTTAGTTTGTAGAAAAGCTACTGATTTTTGTAAGTTGATTTTTTTTAGAATTTTTATGTAAATTTTCATTGAGTTGCATAAAATTTGTACAAGATATAGTAGTGTTATTATAAAACTTTTAAATTCTTCAGGATGCACATGAGCCCTACAAAATACTGAATTCTCATTTTTCTCAGAGACAAATTATCTTTCTAGATTATCCAAAGAGTTATGTTGTCTGGTATCTTATGTGGCTGTTTTAATTTTTGACCTTTTTTACAGCATAACACTGAAAATCACTAAAATAATTACATGTATGCCAAATGCATAATTAGGTTTAAAAATATTGATTGATTAAAGGATTGATTGATTAATAATGCACTGGAAAAATGAATTACTATATAGGCAAATTATTAAAATTAAAATCTAAACTCCTTAAAGAAGGCTTGGTTTTCTCCTTAATAGAACATGGAGTTAAAATAGATTCTATTTAAGATATTATTAAACTGGGCATGGTGGCACATGCCTGTAATCCTCATACTTGTGAGACTGAGACAGGAGGATCACAGGTTCATGGATAGCGTCAGAATTGTAGTGAGTCTCTCAGCAACCTGGTGAGATCCTCTTTCAAAACAAAAAATAAAAATGGCAAGGGGTGTAGCTCAGAGTTAGAATGCCTCTGTTCAATCTCCAATACCATGCACACCCACACACACACAAACATAATATTAGCCTCTGTTATTCTATCATTCTATGCATTTGAATTATTTTGTACAGCCATTCAATTCCAAGACAAAAGGAAAAGAGAAAATGCACTTCTATCACTTTCCTGGCTTCTAAATTGGCCTCAACAAATGTGTGCTTTTAGAAATGCAATGAAGTTTTAATTGACTTCATATTTGAGGACTATTGCAATTTATAGGTACAAATTATAAACAAAAAATGACAAGCTAAAACTTTACATTATCTACTCTAAGATGAAATTTGTTGATAAAAGATTAAAAAGGTTCCAGAGAATTGCAAATTGCTATTGTCCTTATTATTTGTCAGTGATAATAATAGTGTAGATGAGACAACTTACATTGTTTTTAAAGTTGTTCTATTAAAAAATTCCTCATTTAAATGTTTATAAACATGCCCATAGAAGATACTATGACACACAATGTTATGCTTTTCCATCCATATGAATCACATTATTGTTTCACAGGAGGTAAGTGAAAAAATTGCAAAAAACCTCACCAGTCGTCTTTATGTCCTAGCTATATATTCAAAGTTATGATTGTGCCAATAAACAGATAAAATAGTTTATTTATTAATTTTTAACTTATGTGGCTGTTTTAATTTTTTTACAGTGTCTTCCATATGCCAACAGATGGGATTGTCAAGGAGGCAACATCCATCAAACTGAAAACCTCTAGATGGGAAGTAGTTTTATGAATCTAGGCAAGCTCTGTTCAATTGTGTACTTGAATCTGATTACAAATATGGTAGTAGAGCTTTGTAGAAACAGCATGGCAATGTTTTACAAAATGGAATTCCTTGAACCTTCTTAATTTAACAAAGAGGCAATCTATCATGTTCTCCTAAGAATATATTCATATGTGGGATTCAACTTACATAACTGGCAGACAATAATAGTATTTGCCTTCTCTTATCCAGATGAATTGTTTTAAAATAGCCATATACTGTTTAAACCTCAGTGTGTAGTCAATACAGCACTCAAGTGGCATACTCTACCATAAATAATATGTCAAGAATATGGGCATTAAAAACATAAATATAGGCTCAGTCTGAACTGCCTACAAACAATACTTCAAGGGTGAGTTTCTGCATACCTGTTTTCTTGTGAAGATTTTAGGTTATAAAGTACAGCTGAGCAAACTAATCTAGAAAGCATTCTGGATCCAAGTTAATAGGGCTCCAATAATGGCTGATGTCATTTGTGCATTGAATCAATTAAATAGCTATGGCCAGTTTGTAAGAGGAGGACTTTCTTGCTTGCTGTCTTTCTTTCTTTCACCCTTCTCCAGTGTTTACTGCAGGAAATTGAGATGACTGTCAAAGGAAAATCACAAAGAGATGGACACAATCATACATGAAATAAATCTTACAACTGAGAGTACACTGACACATCATACCATCTAGGACTAAGAACTACAGCATGAATTCCCATAAAGACAAAGGCAAGAACAATCTTTTATCAAACCACAGTGAAATTATCAAGGGAAAATAATTAGCATTGATCAAATGCTACCCATAGTCCATATCTAAATCTTGTCAATTATCCCAACAATGTCCTTTTTACTCAGAAGTAGAATGTCCTGCATTTTATGTTTTTTGGATGTTTTCTCAGGATCTGATTCTAGTTATGTACTTTAGGGAGGAGTACCATAGATATACTCTTATATTATTTTCAGGATAGTTAGTGTTAACTCTGATCACTTGATAGTGTTCCTTCTGATCATTTGGTAGTATCTTTCAGGTTTCTACATTGTAAATTTAATACTTTTCTATTACAATTGTTAATTATTTTAATAATGAAACATTTTGAGATTATGCAAATATCTGTTTAAAATAAAATAATTATGAATTTTACTATCCACTGATTTTTCCTAGCTCTACTGTTTTATTTACAAATTTCAAATAGTCTTTTAAATGTAAGGGCTTTCCTTTTTATTGCATTTATTTATTATTATTTATTAATATCAGTTATTCAATGCATTAAAACCCACAATTATCTTTAGTTCAATGTTCAAGATTCCCCAAATTGCACCTGTGACAGGCATTTTGAGGTAGAAACTATATCCTTTTGTTACGTTCCTGTCACTCTTTGAGCAGTTTTAAGCATCATAGATTAAGATATTCCAGGACAATCTCATACGTTTCCTGTCTCAGCATTGGATTTTGCCATTTCTCTAAAGAGTATTGATTCCTATGAGTAGGAAGTGAGATTTTATAGTAAGGCCTGAGTGCTGGAATGTTGTTTGCTATTGGAAAGTCATTGCCACAGGTTCTACACATCAGACAGAGAAAAAAATACAAATATTTAAAAATATGTATTATTTGTATTGGCACATTTATTCTTTATTTCCCTGTTCCTTTCTCTCCGCTGTTTCGTTACCTGTCCCTTTATCTATCCATATATCTAGTTTTAGCATTAGGAATTGGCTGGTGGCTCAAGTTAAAGGTTGTTGTTGCAGTCAAGACTCAGAAAACTACAGGGAAAGTCAGCAGGCTGGAAACTCATGCTTTATATGCTGCAGTATTCAGGTAGAATTGCTTTGTCTTCAGGAAGCCTAAGTCTTTGCACTTAAGACTTTCAACTGCTCAGATGAGAACCATCCATATTATGAAGGGTTAGTTCACTAAACTTAGTCTCAGATCCCTTGACCTTCAGTCTCTGGGTGAGTATGGCCTAATCATAGAAGTTCTTTGAATCTAGATCTCTAATGATATGTTGGGTGTGTTTTATCATTTTTTTCTTCTCTAATTTCCAGTTAGGAAATGTTTTATTACTATAGTTTACAGTTCATTACCCTACTCTTTCCTGCTGTGTGTCTAATATTCTGTTAAATTGAGCTCTTTATTTCTTAATTGTAGGGTTTTTCTAAAATTTCCATTTAATATAAATTTCAGTATCTGATGCAATTTTTGTTCCTTTTTTTCTTTTCTCCATATTTTCTTCTATGCTTCTCCAATGTCTCTATCACATGTAATTCTTTTTTTATTTCTATTCTTCTTTTTAAATATTCTGCCATGTCTGTGCCTGGTAATTTTTATTTAAATAT
The DNA here is from genome assembly GCA_004027185.1 of Glis glis. Lineage (NCBI taxonomy): Eukaryota > Metazoa > Chordata > Mammalia > Rodentia > Gliridae > Glis > Glis glis. Next base: position 6,165 of record PVJS01052737.1, read on the forward strand.
TTGACATTGTGTTTGAAAATTATACAGTATGTGAATGATTTCCTGAGAGTGAGTTCAGACATCCTTTTTATAGATGTTGAGAATAGGGAAGGCTATGTATATATGGGGGAAGAAGTATACAGGAAATCCCTGTGCCTTTCTCTCAATTTTGTTGTGAACCTAAAACTGCTCTAAAATAAATGGAGTCTTAAAACATTAATGTGAACTGATTACATGAATAAGAACATGCACTGATTTGAGAATGGTTTGGATTTGGATCTATGGGGGACTTCATGAAACCGTCCACCCACCCACATACACACAAGCCCTGGACATAAATCATTGCCTTTAATCATTACCTTCCCAGCATTGCAAGACTATTAAAATAACTACTGTAGTGTTCACAGGTATTTTCATAGACTTATTTTGCCTCCTTTCTGATGCAGTTTTGTAACTCAACTAATATTTTGGAGTGGGGAAAGTTTCCTCAAACAACTGGATCTAGTTTATAGCTTCCTTTTCTTATTGAAAAGCTAACACTGACACTTTTGATTACTTTTTTCTAGGATCAAGAGACTATGAGTATCTCTCTTGGTCTCTTCTCTCTTAAAGTCTTTGTCCCTCTGCAAAGCATCTTCAGGGGCTTTCTTGGCATTCAGAATTGTCCAATACCTTAAGAGAAAAACCAGACATTAAATATACCCTCATATATTAGTATGCTTTCATTTGCCCATATATTGTTTTCTTTCTCGTATTACTATTGATGACAATTTTCTAAGTTTGTTCAAATTTGATTTGTGTTAAAAGTTTTCTTTTTTCTTTTATTTTTAGTGTCTTGTTTCTACTGTACTGTTCTCTACATTGATAACCTGTAAGCTACTCATTTGTATTGAGTTGCAGATTCCTGAAGGCCTAATTGTGTATGAAATATACATGAAAATAAATAAATGCGTCTTAATAATATATCTCAATGAGACTGGATACATATCTAAATGCCACCTTCATTTTTTCCATGAAAATGAAATGTCAACCATTTAAAAATTAATAATATTCTTGCTTAAAATGTATTTTTCATTTGAGATTCTTCATCTACATACTTAAAATAAGATCTTGTAGCCTAGAAATTTGCAGGACTCTTTGTTGTTTTAAAGAAAATAAGCCAGGAAGGTTTCTTAAGATATTATTCTAGTGAAAGGGAGAAAAATATTTTCAGAAAAATGAGGGCTAAATAAATACATGATTTAAAAATAATGTTTTCTCTCTTATGTGGAAGCTAGGGAGAAATTGGGATACAAGAGGTACTCTAGACAAAGGAGGAGAAACCCAAATGGAATGATGGAGAGGGTCCAGGGGAAAGAGGTGGGGGAAGAGTGATACTTGATGAAGGAAACACTTCAATTGACACTATGTACATATTCAAAATTATTAATACCAATCTCAATATAGTGTATGAGGAAGGGGAGGAGGGTAGGATCTAGGGGGAAGCTCAGGAAAAGCTGTGTGAATGTATGTCCCCATCACTAAACTCCATTATGAAGTGTAATTACAGTGCACCAACAAATGTATATTTAAAAAGTCAAATACAGAAAAAAGGTGAATTGAAACTGTCCATTGTTCAACTCTACTACAGTTAAATTTTGTCACTGAAGATGAATAATATTTTTATCCTAATTTTATAAGTTGCAATGCTGCTCCTTCCTCCAGGTTAAAACATTTTTTAATTTTAAATCACATAATTTTATCTAACTGCAATGTTTATAAAATTAGGAGTAAATAGTCCTCTTTTTTAAAAAAATTAACTGAGCCAGGCGTGGTGGCGCACGCTTGTAATCCCAGTACTTTGGGAGGCGGAGACCGGAGGATCCGGGTTCGCAGCCAGCCTCAGCTTTCTCTCTCTCTCTCTCTCTCTCTCTCTCTCTCTCTGTCTCTCTCTCTCTCTTACTTAGTGAGGCCCTCCACAACTTCATGAGACCCGGTTTCAAAATAAAGTATAAAAAATAGGGCCGGGGGCGTAGCGCGGAGGTAGAATGCCCCTGTGTTCAATCCCCGGTACCACAAAAAAATAAAAAAAATAAATAAATAAAAATAAAAAAATTAACTGTAGACAAAATAGAAATAAATGTCTTGTACTCTTTTCCAAAGTTTAATGTTTTTTCCTCAATTAAAAAGATAATGCATGGTTTGCACATGGAGGATTTTTTAGGGTCTATGTGGATCATTTTCTTTCTCTCTCTCTCTTCCTTTCTTGTACTGGGGATTGAACCCAGGTGCATTCTACCTCTGAGCTACACCCTCATTCATACCTCTGAGCTACACCCCCAGCCATATTTTATTTTATTTTATTTTTATTTTGAAACAGGGTCTCACTATGTTGCGGAGGGCCTAAGTTGCTGAGGCTGGCTGGGAATCTGTGATCCTCCTTTCTCAGCCTCCCAAGTACTGATATTACAAGTGTGTGCCACCACACCCAGTTATGTGGATCATTTTAAATCCAGCTGCATAATTATTAATTCAAGACAGGATACACAAAGAAATCAGTAATTATTTCATATATTTTCAATGTATACTCAATGAAAGGCATATGAAATTTTTTATAATTTTATAATTAGTGTTCTGATGTTCTTCCCCACAAAAATTTAAAATTTAAGAAGAAATATTTCTACTTGAAAACAAGTAATATTTTAAAATTATCTATACATGAATAGGAAGCACCAAAATGTCAGAATGTATATAGAGGTAAATTGTAGCAAATCTCCTATTGAGTGGCCAAGCTTATAATAAATACTACTTGAGAAGGGAACAATTATAAGTAAGTTGATCAAGAATGATTGTCTTTAGGAAGTCATCTTTAATTTAGACCTTACAGAATGTTTAGGTTTTTAAGGTAATCTCTTAAACAGTTAAAAAGCAAAGACAAATATACATGATGGAACATTAAGGTATAAACCCAGTGAGTAGTCTAATATAATATATATGTTGAAGTTAAATAAAAGAATCTTAATAAAAAGTATAGAAATAAGAAATGAGAACAGGCTGTAAAAGGTCCTTACTGATAGACAAAGGTGGATAATGCAGGATGTAGAAAAGAAACAATAGGAAATAAATAGCTGAAATGTATGATTATGAAGGCATTGGAAATAACTAGATATATTGGATACAACAGTTACAAACTTTCAGGGTGTGAAATTATGTGTACCAGTTAGAAAATTATAATATATTGAATATAATGGTTATAAAGTCATGAGAACTTAAAGTTCTTAAGTGCAATGACAGTAGAAAGGTAATCATGTGAGATGAATAGTACCATTAACCAATCATAATTATGTAATGTTGATTTGATATTGAATTGGGTATAAGAGGACAAAGAATGAAGGGTCAAAATTTAAGATTTTAGGCTTAGATTTCCGGAGAAATATCATGAGTATATAGTCATAATTGGGAGAGTGAGAAGAATGCTCTAGTTTTGACCAGTTGGTGAGGGAAGCAGGTAAGATAATGGATATCCTGCTAAGTCAGTACTGATGATCTATCAAGACATAGAAATGGGCATGATTTCTAGTCCTGTGTACATATAGGAAAGGTTCTGGAGGACTGAGAAGTTATCCTCTAAGTCTGACACATGGATGGGTAGTATAGGTGTGCAAGTCAGTGACAAGAGACGGTGTGGACCAAGGAATGAGGAGGAGACATCTATTCCTTTGAGAGGAGATCTGACAAAATAGGTGAAGAAATAGAAGCATTTAGAATGTGAATGAAAAAAAGCATAATGAAGGTCAATTTACTTTTTATTTCAACGTATAAAAAATAATCAGTCTTCTAAGTAGTCTTAAAAGAAGTTAAGCCTTCTTATAAAGTCACTAATTGCTTGCAAATTAGTTTCTGTTGGTCAGAGGAAGGAGCTTCTTAGAATTTGACGTGGAACCAAATTACTGACTCTTGTTTTGCATGAACTGTGCTCATTTACAGGCAGCTTATTTTTGTTTAATTTTACTGCAAACATATGCAATGATTTTTTTTAAATCTACTCACTTGGCTTTCTTTGAATAGTAATATATACTCTATTGCCTGGGTTCACACAGTAAGCCCATGACATAGACATGCATCATAATTGCTATATTCTTTCTTTGCTTAAAACTACAGTGTTAAGAGAAATCTCTAGCTGCTCTTAAGGGCCACTAAGGTAACATGCAGATATTTCTTTTAAAGCATAAAGGTTAAGAAAAAATGTATTTCCCAGCATGTTATGGGTATAAACAAGATTAGGACCCCATACGTGAGTTCTAGCAATCCTGTTCCTGCTGAAACCTGCAAGGCTAAGTGTCTTTCAAGCCATGTAATATCCTTCCTAAATCTTCTAGCACACACATATCATTATGCCATTTGGCAATCTTTAAACCATATGGGATCAATGTTTTCAGTGTGGTACATTATAGTTTGCTATTATAGAAGCTCTAGGTAATAAATGTTTCTGCAACCAATTTAAAGAGAATCCATTATGCAAATATAATAATACCTGCATAAAGTCCTTAATGTTACAGTTTAGTATCATGTATCCGGCTGGTTTTAATGACTTCCCAAGATCAGTTTGTTCAAACAAGAGAAAAAATAAAATATAATCAACTTGTGTGTCGCAGTTGTAGCAAAAGAGAATAGTGGCACTTAAATCTCCAGATTTATCTTTGAAAATTATTTATGTTCTGTATATGATCAAAGTTGGATTTAACCTAAGAGTAAATAAGCAGTTTCCTAGGTTTTTAATCAAAATAATTTTTTTATTTGAGGCTTTCTGCCATAATCCTCCCAGATATCTGCCTATATAAGATGAATATAAATATAGATATGCATATATAAGTATATATACACACATAAAATTAATATGTATTTTTATGTAGACACATGCACAGACACACAGACACACAAAGAACTACTTCTTTTATCTACCTTTCTCTGGTTAAAGTAATGAACTTTCCCTCTGTTGGACTATTCCATGATGGATATATTAAGCAATATGTTATTTCTTACATGAAATAATATTATTAGTGAATAGGCCCAGAAGTATCAAAGTTGAAAAGCGGGATAATGCCAAGAAATGTGAATTTCAGTTTCTAGAATACGTATTTTAAAAAATAACCTGGTGGCCAACATGGGAGCCTGTGTCAGGGGGTCTGACTCCTCTCTGGAGGGGCCAGCAGGCATCCCAGAGGCCTCTTCTCTGCTTTCCTTCATGCCACCTACAGGTCAAATCCAGTAGAGTCCCCAAACTCTGAAAGGTTCTAGCAAGACCTCAATATTTTCTTAGCATTCATGGTTTCACAACCGTTGTCTGCCTTGGTTCTATGTGCACGAATATCATTGTGCTCTTTGCCTTAATCAGTTATTCATCCGCAGAAGAAAATACAAGACTTCATGCCTGGGATCACACCTGGAACCTAAAGTATGTCACCTCTATGTTGCCTTTTCTTTGTCCCATATCTCTTCCTCTTGAATTCCTGAAACTTTCTACTCTACCTACATAAACCATTAATATCCCCTAAAGTATTTATTTCTTTTGAGAAAGTTCCCCTACAATCTTCCACCAAGGAAAAAATGTCCAATCCAGCTCACACAAATGGTTGTTTTTCACCCATTCTTTGAGGCCCCCAGACATAAAGAGTATCCTATCATCAAACCTCCACCTTCTTTTGTGAAGTCCTCTAAGAATCCTTGTGCGCTTCCTAGTATTGCTAGCATTTTTAATTTCCTAGTGAATGTGTCTCTCCATTAATACTGACATTGTCTTGACAATTTTGATATCCATGTCGATGACCCAACTCTTCAATCAGGCCCATGGCTTTCTCTCTTCCAGTGACCTCTACAACTCTCCCTCAACTTACTCCGTTTCAGTCACACTGAATTAATTTTTCTCTTTAGGACATGAAGGATGCTTTTAATCCAGGGATTTTCACATACCAGTCTTCCTGTGGAAGATTTCCCATAGATATTCCACTTGCTTATAGCCTCACCCTTTGCATGTTTCAGTTCCCTTGTTACCTTCTCAGTGAGTTTCTCCCTTTCAAACATAAAGCTAAACACTCACTCATATCTATTCCTTGTCTTCCATCCTTCATTTATATTTTCCCATGCAATATATATTTTACATGTTTATTTTATCCATTTATATTATTCAGAGTTTGAAGCCCACTGGAAAATATGCTCCATAAGGGCAGATAATTTTCTGTTTCTTCTACTGTTATATCTTCAAAATCTAGAGAAGTTACTGGCACATAAGATATTTACAAATAAGAATTACAAGTAATTCTTATTTATAAATAGTAACTACTCCATTCAACTAGTGACTTTAAAAAGATAATTTATTCAATAGTTGATTAATAAGTTAATCAATCCACCTATTAAATATGCACATATATCTTACTTTCTGAATAATACATTTATCAAAATAAATCCTTGGAAAGTACTTTAAACCACACAATTTAAGCAATAAAGCTGAAATTCTCACTGTCTTCTCAGTCTAACTGTATAAAAGTTTAAGATTTATAATCAGATGAGAATGAATGTATGATACCCAACAGAACCTAACAGCACCATCTTCCAAAATGACAGGAAAATATTTAACAAATAAGATACAATTCTCGATGCATCCTTTACTTTCTAACATATTATAAAAATACCCATATGAAAAAAATTGCTAAGCATCTTCATAAATGCTTAAATAACTGAATTCCAAAAAAGCTATAGTTTAATGTGAAGGAGGCCTTTCTACATTTGTGTTAGCTAAAAGGATATGAGTTATTTTAGTTAGATAAATAGTATTTAAAATGTATTAATAGTAATACATAACTACTGAGATTAAATTAGTATTTAGGAATGGATCATTTAATAATACTCCTCTGAGCTAATAACTTCAGATTTTATAAAACCATAGTTGGAGATTCCTCTACCCTAGACCAATCCAAAGCAAATTGGGGATGTTGTTTATTGTACCTCCTACCTCTTTCACTTGATTCTTTCCCTCCCATAATATTATTGATGGCTTCAAGCTGGGACCTTGGTGCCCTAAAACATGGAATTGCAAAATTTAACAAATAAAGTCAGGAATACCAGTTAAATTTGCAAATAAGCAATATGTAATTTATTGTAACTATAATTATGTTTCATGCAAGGTTTGAACATATTTATATTAAAAATGTTTGCCATAACCGTAATTCATTTTTTCTTGTTTATTTATTCTTTTATCTGAGCAATGCAATTATATATCACATTGAGATTCAAAGTGATACAAACATTCATGTACACATCACTTTGTATTTTTATCTCCATAATTCAAATTTAACCGTACATTTTCTATTTTTTTTTTTTTTTTTTTTTTTTTTTT
>PVJS01052738.1:0-13515 GCA_004027185.1 Glis glis
AGGGAGAGAGAGAGAGAGAGAGAGAGAGAGACAGGGAGAGAGAGAGAGAGAGAGAGAGAGAGAGCAAGCTGAGGCTGGCTGCGAACCCGGATCCTCTGGTCTCCGCCTCCCAAAGTACTGGGATTACAAGCATGCGCCACCACGCCCAGCCTCTCCTGCACTTCTTAAACATACTTTTATTGGTGCATTATAGTATATAGTATATTTTAAATGTGCTTTTATTGGTGCATCATAATGTAGTTCATAGTGATAGTGACATAATGCACACAGCACTTGGTGGGCTTTCCCCTGGCTCTCTCCCCACTCCTCCCTTCCCCATACATGATACTGAGATTGGCATTGGTATTCTCACATATGTACTTAACATCAATGGAAGTGTTTCCTTTATTAATTCTCCCTCTCCCTCTCACCCTCCCCTAGACCACCTCCCTTATTCCACTGGGGTTTCTCCTCCATTATCTGAAGTCCCTCTTGTATCCCAATAACTCCCTATCTTCTGAATCTGAGAGAAAACATATGACCCTTCACTTTCTGTGACTGGCCAATCTCACTTAACGTAATGTTCTCCAGGTCCATCCATTTTCCTGAAAATGCCATAATTTTGTTTGTCCTTATTGCTGAATAGAATTTCATTGTGTGTATATCCCACAGTTTTGCAATCCATTTATCTGTTTATAGATACCTACATTGGTTCCATAACTTGGTTATTATATGTTGTGCTGCTATAAACATGGATATGCATTTTTTACTATAGTATTCTGATTTCGGTCCCTTTGGAAAGATACCCAGGATCATATAGTGGATCCATTCCCAGTTTTCTGAGGAATCTTCACACTGATCTCCATGGCAGCCGTGCTAATTTTCAATTCCACTAACAGTGTATAAGAGTTATTTCCCCACATCCTCGCCAGCATTTAAGGATGACTTCTTGATGATATTACCAATGTAATAGTTCTGTTTTAGAAATGTGGTAGGTTTCTCCAGGGAACAATATGAGCCAAGAAAACTGGTTAAGAGGTAGGTTTAAAATTACAAATTTAATTTCCTTAATAGTTATAGGACTATTCAAATTATATGTTTCATATTGGATAAGTTGTACTACTTTTTGTTTTGTGAGGAATTGGTCTATTTTGTCTGAATTTTTAAAATTATGTGTGTAAAGTTGTTCATAGGGTTCTCTTATTATTCTTTTGATGATTTCAGAGTCTGTAATGATATCTTGTTTCATAACTGATAATTTGTGTCTACTTCCTCTTCTTTTTTTCTTTCTTGGCCAATATTACTAGAGTTGCCACTTTAAAAAAATTTTTAATAAATAGCTCTTTGCTTCATTGGTTTTCTGTGTTCTCTTCTTTTTAATTTCATTTATCTGTTCTTATCTTTAAGATTTCCTCCCTTTGTGTGATACAGGTTAATTTTGCTCTTCTTTTTCTAGTTTTTTGAGGTAATAACTTAGATCGTTGTTTGAGACTTAATCTTTTCTAATATACAAATTTAGTGGCATAAATGTCCCCCCCTTTGCACTGCTTTAACTGCACCCACAAATTTTGATATGTCATATTTTCATTGTCATTCGTTAATGTATATTTTACTGTCCTCGAGGCTTCCTTGACTTAGGATGGGCTTATGTCCCAATAAACCCATTGTAAATAAAAAATATCGAGCCAGGTATGGTGGTGCACACGTGTAATCCCAGTACTTGGGAGGCTGAAACAGAAGGATTGCAAGTTCAAAGCCAGCCTCAGCAATTTAGTGAGGCTCTCATAACCTAGTGAGACTCTGTTTCCAAATAAGACATAAAAAAAACAGTCTAGGGGGTGTAGCTCAGAGGTAGAATGCCTCCGTGTTCAATCCCCAGTAACACACACACACACACACACACACACACACACACACACACACAAGTCAAAAGTACATTTAATGTACCTAATCTGCTATATATCATTGCTATATATCATAGCCAAGCAACACAATACACTGTAAGTATTGATTGTTTGCCCTCATGATCATGTGGCTGACTGTTGCTGCCTTTAAATCCCATTCTCCTCCATTTGTAATCCAATTGTCTTAAGTACTTCCTCTCTCTATATTTAAAAGCACATCAGAGAGTGTTGTAATTTTTGCTTCAACTGTTGACCATAATTTAGAAAGACTTAGGAAGAGATGGTGCACATTTTGCCACCTCTAATCTTATACTTGTGTCTACTTCCACTCTGGGCCACTCTTTATTGAAGTTACTACTCTAAATTTCTTTCCCAGATCTGTAAATCTTATGGTTTTCCCTGGTGCTAGCCATGACTTATCAGATGAACTTATTTCAAAGAAAATAATAGCAGAGTTCTCTTCCACTTGATTCTGGAAGAAAATAAAATCTCATTATCATATTTTTATACAAACATAACCACGATAATAAAGTCCTGAAATTTGAAAGGAAGATGTGAAAAGAGCATTCACACGGTAAGTTCAAAGAGTTTTAAGACGCACATTTGCTGTGTACGCTGATCTGCAGTGAGATCTTGACGTTGTCGGGTAACATTAAGATTGCAAATAAGTAAAGACAGTGTCTCCATCTTACACTAATTTTTACCAAAAGATAGATCTGAATAAAAGCCAGCTGAACCTATGCCAGTCCCCAGGCATATGTACAAGGAATTGCATAGGCTTGAAAAAGCAAAACCACAGTAAATAACATGATTAAAGTAGACAGATGCTTCAGGTGAGTGTGGCTTTTATTTTGAACAAAAACCTAACTACACTTTCATTAATATGACTTCACATCTTATGTTTTTCCAAATTTACTTTCTCCAAATATAAATTCATTATGTTTTCTCTAAATTATTTCTTATCTTTATTTATATGAACCTCAAAATAAATTATAAACCTTATTCTTTTGAAGCACTCTGGTTTTATACAGTAAGGAAAAAATTAAAAAAAATGGTTCAGAATTTGTACAGTCACTACATTGTAGAGTGATTAGGAAACCTCTGAGGGTTGTTCTTCTCTGACCTTTGATGTGGTGGACCTTGTCTCTTTGGAAGCACTTTTTACATGGTATCTTAGTTTACTGAAATTCCTTTCTCTCATGAGAATGTGAGCTCCTAGAAGGCAAAGATCAGAACCTTAAAAGCTTGTTAACTAAGCTAATTTATGACTAGAAGGGATGGTTTTTATTGCAAAGTTTATAATTTTTTTGTAAATGTTATAGATAAGTTTCTTATAGATAAATGTTTTTATAAATTAAAATGATAATTTTAGAGGAAATGAATCTGCTATTGCTGGTGACAGAAATACTGATTTATTATCATTTGTAAGGTGGGAATGAACTTTAATATTTATCCAGCTATTAACTGATGTGTATTCGATACCTAATTTGGGCTCTGCAGTCTGCTGATCACTGTGGGAATGGAAAAATAATAGAAAGTGTACTTATTTCTTCTTAGAAATCTGTACTGTAGTTAGGAAGATGAGATGAATATATGAAACAATTCAAGCGAGTCTAAGCTTATATATAATGAGGAACTAAATAGGGTGATGCAGAGTATGCATATCAGAGGTTCAAGGTCAGGATAGATCACATACAGCTCAGGGAACAGGTGAAACTTGAACACAGTCTTGAAATATGAAGTACAGTTTGGGTGGATGGAGGGAAAGCATAATTTGGGGAGAATAAGAAAAATCCCTAAAGAAAGGGATTTTAACTGGGAAATACATTTTTAAATGACAGAAAAGAAAGATGAGTTCTTAAGAAGCATTGTATCTTCTGAGATCTTTGCTTTCTCTATGTTATTTGGGGAGGACAAAGCAGCTATCTCAGAGGAATGAGGAGTAACAATAGCGAAAGGAATTTCTGGAGGAGTGGGTGGTATGGATAATGGCTGTCCAAGTTGGATTGGCCATCTTCTATCTCAGTAGTTAGTAGAAACATAGTGATTAAAGACTAAAGCTTGTAAGTGGGTTAGGATAATCAGAGACTTCTGAGAGAAAGATCAATAGTGGATCCTCCTTAAGCTTGTGTTCCTAACATACAGGCTGCTCAAGGAGACTGAGGGCAGTGGCCTAAACCTTTAACCAGGGAACCCATTAAGAAAAGGACTTCTGGCTAGAGATTTTTTTTTCTCAATTATTGTTGAATTCATTGTCCCAAGCATGGCTAAATGTCTTTAAATTGGAAAGATTATGCCCATATGTAAATTTAATACATAAGTGTTTAATTATGTACTTCATGTATTTTGGGTATTTGTTTTGAATAGATGATTTATGCAATGTTAGCTTGAAGAAATTGGCATGTGCATATATATTGAAAGTTTAAAATTTTTATTGAAGTAAATTGTACATAAAATGTACATTTTATACAGTAAGGACAAATGAATGTATATTTTATATACCTCTGCAGTACTATTCATTCTTTTTAACATATTTAAGGGGGGAAATCCATTCCCATGTTGTGGGTCTCAAGAATAAGTAGAAAGAAAAAAGCATCCATAAAACATAATTCTCTAGGTTTCCCTAGAAAATTTTCTCTCAGCTCCATATGGGCCTTGAGTTTTATAATTAAACTCAGGCCTGGACCAATGTCATCTGAATTTTAAAGGTTATGTACATAGGATGTCAAAACAACCATTTAAAACATATTAGAGAAGTGAAGGATTGACCAAGATGGTTTCCAAAGTTCCTACCACACTCAACGTTATCTCATCCTAGGAATGAGAAATATTCTATCTATAGGGAGTGGTTTGGTTTAAACTCTGCTTAACAACCAGGTTGACTGGCTTTCTTCACCAGGTCCCTAGGCTCTTTGGGGTGCCTATACAACCTCCAATGAAGCAGCAAGCCCCTATGGTCACAAGTTCTGGTAATCATGGTAGCAGAGCAACAAGAGAGACATCTGTCCACTGCTGTTTATCTGTGCAACACATGTTTGCCTAAAAAGTTTGTAAAATACTTTATACTTGGAACTTGTTTTGTCTGTAGCTTTTTGGGAACAAGAGAACTTTTATCGCCAAGTTTAGAATGGTCTTGAATTTTATGGCTTCTTCGATTTGTATCCAAATTTGTGTCAGCTGGATTTTGCTTTGGTGGTGTTGGCAACACATGAGTTTCTGGTTCTGAGACAGACTAATTAGAAGGTGCACAGTCATCAAATTGCTAGCCACACATGTTAGGGAGCTAAGTGCAAATAAATCAAAATCACATGAACCGAATTTACTGAAAAATACACATAAATTTAAAAATTAATGGAAAAAAATGGTGCCAAAATGACCTGTTTCTTTTCTTAAAATCTCAGACACTTAAGACATTATTTACTGAACTTAAAAATTGTAGTTGGGCTTGTCATTTCCTATTTGAAAGAAAAGCAACTCAAGATGGCCAATCACTGGACAGAAAACTATTCTAACAGAAAAACAAAAGATGGAATTCTATTTTAGAAGCCAATGTTTTTCTTAGATTATGAAAGCCATATCTATTATATAAAGATATGGAATTCCCACCTCCAATCAGAGGATGTAATCTCAGGGCTGGAAGAGCCTTGGAGGTTGTTCAGTCATGGCACTACATCATGGGCTTGACTCCCAGCCACGTGACTGGCAGCTTGTGCTTGGACCATCTGTGTGGCCAAGTTCTGTTTCTTGAGGCAGCCCATTTCACATTAGTGGACTATTAGAAAGAGACCAATCTATGGAACTTCTACCAATTGGTGTTTACCTCTCAAGACTATACAAAACTAGTTTATTTTTTCTCAGAACAACTTGTTTTAGTATTTATTTATTTCTTGCAAGAGCAGAAACTCAAAAATGCCACCTTAAGAAAAAAGGAGTTCATTTTAAGGATCATATGGAATGGAACCAAAAGAGAGAAACTGGCAGGAACAGAGCAAACTCTCCAGACCTCGTATTCTCTCCCCCCACCCCGTACCTTGGCTGCTCTTTGAATTTTGCTGTTTTCTTCTTTCTGCTGCTGAACATTCTCTGCTTACGAAGAGTTTTGCTCCCTTACCATCTTAGCTTACACCTGGTCTCCATTTGCCATAGACCAATTCTGCTGGCTTCCTTTTACTGTTTGCTTCTACTACCAATTGGTCTAGTCTTTTAGTGTTTTCCAATCCATATTCCTATTTGGGGAGTCAGGTCCAGCTCACCCTTTTACTCCAGGTGCTGGGCAGAAGTGGCTGGCTTAAGGGTTGGCTGTCAACTACTGATCCAGACATCTGTGATTGGAATGCTGTATTATATAAAGTATGACTGCTGCACGGGTGTCCAGGGGCAGGACTGGGGTAGAGGCAGTGTCTTTTTCAAGTGGAGCAGGTGGGTGGTCAATAGTTGACACCCAGGTACATGTGCCTCAAATTATTTGATGAATGTGTTTATTTACCTTTTATTCTACCCATTTATTCTTCAGGTTAAACACTCCCAGGTTTTTCAGTTGTTGCTCGGAGGCCATGCTTTTGTGTGTCTTCACCACATCATTGCTCTTCTGTACATGATCTGATTGATTTATGTTTCTCATAAGGGCATGGATGGAAGTTCAGCTATCATTCCAAGCTGAGTTTTAGAATAGGAATACCATCTACCATGTTTTAATGCTGTGCTTCAATTAATGCCCTCTGGATTTAGTTTTTCTGAGAGTATCCACATCTTCATTCATAGAAGTTGATGTTGAATAAAATCTCTAAGTCTTTTTTCTTGTGTGTGCATACGCTACCAAGATATTATTCTTCCAATCTTTTATACAGTTGGCTCTTTGTACTTAAGTTCAATAATACCCTCTATTTTCATTGCTTCAATTTAATTTTTAAGAAGGAAATTGCAATTATCATGAATAACCAAAATATGTTTTCTGACCTCTGGGCCAGGTATGACCATTCATACCTGGCACATGAAAGGTCTTTAAGCAGTATTTTTTCAATATCTAAATGGGGAAAATCCATTTTGTGAGAGTTTGCCTTGCAACCACCCATCAAATCTTTTCAGATTGATTCTTAATGTGTTATCCAACATTTTTATATCAACCTTAAATCATAGTCATTTGATCATGTGGTCATCGTACCCTCATGTCCAGGCCTTGTGTATTTTGCTGCGCTCTGCTTTGTGGTATGGAGGATTGATCCTGACAGCTGTTTTCCAGGCTTCATTACTAATTGGCTTTTAGCTGGGTTTGGTCAATGGCTGTACCTAAGGCAGGTTGTAGGAGAGGAGAAAGAACGAAGCTGGGGTGTCTTTCCCCATCCCTCTTACTTTGAGCATTGATCTCCAAGGCAGTCAGTGCTGCTTTTGTGGGACAGCATTTCAGTCCATAGGTCATCAACCCTGCCGGCCTTGGCTCCTAGCCTTTGGTAATGCACCTCCTCCCTTTCTTATTTCGGCCTCCAGGTTGTGGTAGCTTCCTGAGTCTTGCTAATTTCCGGGTTGTCCCATTGTCCCCTATTGGCCTTTCTGTTTCCTATGCTTTTGTAATGGGTTGCCCATTGCTTGGAGGGGCCACCATTTTCCTAGCTGGATCCTGACTCATGAAGACAGGAAGCTGCTAATCAGAACAAAGAATAACATATATTCTCTTCCTCTCTTCCTCATCTTTATATAATAAAAACAAAGGGATATTTATTTAAGAGAACTCATCAGCGGATCACTGAACATAGTGTAATGGTTCAGTGGTCAAGAACATGGGTTCAGAAGCCAGATTTTACCTGGTTTAAATCCCAGATCTACCACTTGCTAGATGTATCACCTTAAGCAACACCTTCTTTATCTTGATTCTCCCTTTTATAAATTAGTAATTTTTTTAAATTTTAAATTCTTTTTTGTGGTACCAGGGATTGAACCCAGGGGAATTCTACCTCCTAGCTACACCCCAGCCCTATTTTTTATCCTTTAATTTGAAACCGGGTCTCACGAAGTTGCAGAGGGCCTCACTAAGTAGCTGAGGCTGGCCACGAACCTGGATCCTCAGGTCTCTGCCTCCCAAGTACTGGGATTACAAGCGTGCGCCACTACACCCAGCTATAAATTAGTAATTTAAAAAGTATTTACCATAGAGGATCATTGTGAAAGAAAGGAAACAATTTCCTTATTGAAAATACTTTGGGCCAGATATGATTTGGAATTTAGAATTTTTGGGGGGTTTTAGAAAGGTAATATGAGACATGTATCTTATACTTGCCATATAAAGTTACCATATACCATACTATGTGCCACATACAATTAATTTATATTTATGCAATATACCATGTGTTACATAAAACTGCAATAGACTCTGAAACACTAATCAAACATTAGCACTTTCTGAGGCTAAAAATCAGAAAAGACTTAGTTGCCAAATGAGTTTGGTCAAGTTTTGCTGCCTTTTGAGTTACATAATAATTTGGTATACAGAAGTCTTTGTATTTTAGAATTATGGGTAAGGAACTCTGGACCTCTAAGGTAAAACATTTAGGACAATGTCTGCTACATAGTTAACATTAGATCAGTGTTACTGCAGACCGCTTCCTGTTTGGCACTGCTCATCATTCTCTATCCAACTTGGTTTAAAAACTGCATTCAGAAGGAAGGGCCCCAGGCCTTTCCCAGATTTAATAGCTCCAAATCATGGTACAAACCAAACTACAATTTTTAAAGCTCAGAAATGCCATGTCTTTTGCACTAATTATCTCAACTCAGTAGAAAACACCAACAAACACGGGAATTTAGCAAATCGTTCATTGAGTAGATAGATATCTAGTTCTATTTTGTCAGGCAGAAATATCTCGTATGGTGAGCGCTATTAAATATAGCAGCCAAATATTAGGGAAACATTGGTCTGAATTTTCATTTCATCCTGTGTTTGAATCTCTCAATGGCAATGACTGATTCCCTAGAAAATCTGAACTCTTCTGCAGGCTGGCTGACTTCTCAGCCAAACCAATCAGTCATATGTAGCAACCCTCAAGATCAGCAATTCTGTGAGTTTCCTCAGCTTTGATGGATTCAGTAACCTATATTTGTCTTGTAAATTTGAGTTGTAGGGTAGAAACAGAATTGATATTTTTTGTTATTAAACTTTAAGATAAAATATTAAAAAATACCTCTCAAAGATAAAGTATTAGGACTCCTTCATAAATTTAAAAATTGAGACAATTTGCCTCTGTTAAAGTTGGATCAGTTAGTACATCATGGATTTCCTTTCTAACCGTTCTTTGCTTGGACCATCACTTTTCTTGCAGACTAATTTATTAAAGGTTTTGGAGGAGCTAACAGCAATTATTTAAACTCCCTGTTGAAGTCCTATAATACCAAAATCAGGAGTCTCTGAATGAAACTCCTGTTTTGTTCTTTGCAAATTTTCCTGTCTTTATTTTCTCTGGCTCTGAGTAAGTATTTCTCTTGGTATTGCTCATGGAGGCTTGTTTCCCCTCTCTACTGACACTAATTGTTCCAGAGGTGCTGATGCCTCTCCACTGAGACATTCAACTCACCAGGGGGCTTAATCGAGTGACACAAAGCTTGCTAAAGCCCAGGCATTTTGGTTCTGCTCTTCTATACCAGCCCTGCACTCCAGTGGCAGAGCAACTGTGACTAGGGACATGAAAAGCCACGCTGTCAAATGCAAACTCGAATCTCCTTTCTACTAACCATTGTAACGATTTGGATTTAAAATGTCCCCCTAGCCCTCATGGAAACAAGGTAGCAATGTTAGAAGTGGAGCTTGGTTCCTAAAGAGGGGTTCCTGGGGGTGTCACCTTGGGAATTATATGTGGTTTTTCTCCTTCCCTTCTTTGCTCTCTTTCTGCTTCTGGTCTCAGTGATGTGAAAGCGGAGCCTAGCGCTTTCCCTCTCTCTGTTTCTTGCCGCCATTCCCTGAGCCACAGACCCGGCCTCACATGGACTGAACCTCTAAATCTCCAGAATTGTGAGAAAATAAATCTTCTTCTAAGTTGTGTGGTCAGTTGTTTTGGATTACAGCAGTGAAGTGGTAATGGAGACTACCATAAGCACACAGAGACCCACCTTCCTTCCCCCTACAACCATCAGCCTGCCTTTCTTATTTATGTGTTGCTTTGCACAACTTCCAAGTGGAGGCTTTAGGTGAGGGACATTCCCCTCCCTCCACCACCTGTGCCATCCTCTTGTGGCCACTCTCATAGCTCCTTGGGAAGTTTCCTTATCTACCACCTCTGTCTAGCTTATATCTGAGGTTGCCTGAATTAGACTTTCTTATTTCGGAGCCTGACTTATAACTTGGGAAAACTTTTTAGTTTTAAAATTTCTGTTCCTAACATGCCTTCAGGTGTTAAATGATCATTTCTGGACTTCTGCCTTATGTCCATTTCATTCTTTATGCAATATCAAGTTTAATTTCCACACTCTGATGTGTATTTATGTATAAATATATAATAGGTATAATATAAAATATATTATATTGTGTGTCTATATACCTTAATCCATCTTGAATACTCAGCTTGGGCTACTGTAACAAAAGACCACAGACTGGGTGATGTGAGCAACAGAGATGTGTTTTGTCCTAGTTTGGGAGGCTAGATGCTCACGATCAGTGTGCCAGTACAGTCAGGGTCTGGAGAGTGTGCTCTTCCTGGCTTGATGGTTGTTGCCATCACACTGTGTGCTCCCATGAGCTCTTTTTTTTTTTTTTTTTGGTCTTGTCTGGGGATTGAACCCAGGGCATTCTACCTCTGAGCTATACCCTCAGCCTTATTTTATTTTTTGTTTTGAAACAGGGTCTCATTAAGTTGCTGAGGGTCTAGCTAAGTTGCTGAAGTTGGCCTCGAGCCTGTGATCCTCCTGTCTCATCTTCCCAAGTACTACATGGCTTCTTCTTTATGTGCATCATGGTGAAGGGAGAACAAGGGAAAACTCTCTGGTGTATCTTCCTATAAGAACAGTAATCTTATGATGAGGGACCTACATTCATGAGCTCACTAAACTGAATTACCTCCCAAAGGTTCCATCATTAAATAACATCACATTGGGAATTAGATCTTCAATATATACATTTTAGTGGGGGGAGGGAGGACTAGCATTTAGTCTCTCATTTTCTCTTTCTCTCTCTCTTTACACACACACACACACACACACACACACACACCTGTGTATATGCGGAGCCTGTGGTATTTGAGCTACCTTTAAGACAAAGCTGTCAATATTTGTTACAAGATGATAATCATTCTGTCCTTTAAAGAAATCCTAGCCAGGTGTGGTGGTGCATGCTTGTAATCTCAGTACTTGGGATGCTGAGACAGGAGGATCACAGGTTTGTGGCTAGCCGCAGCAATTTAGTGAGACACTCTGCAACTTAGTGAGACCCTATTTCAAAATAAAAGATAAAATAGGGTTGGGGGTATAGCTCAGAGTAACACATACGCACACACTCCTGGTAGGCCCAGTAGGCCCAGTATGGTGGTATATGCCTGTAATCCCAGTATTTGGGAGGCTAAAACAGCAGCATCATGACCTCGAAGCCAGCCTCAGCAACCTAAGTAGACCCTCAGCAGCTTAGTGAGACCCTGTCTCAAAAAGAAAGGGGGGTGGGGCTGGGGAGGTAGCTCAGTGGTAGAGTGCCCCTGGGTTGAGTCACCAACACACACACACACACACACACACACACACACACTCCTAGTAGAATTAAATATGTTTTGGGAAACTATCAGTCTCTTGTTAAGTAAACACACAAGTTCAAATACCAATTTAAAACCATTATAGGAAACTCAGTACATAATAATAATGAAGCTAAGGGTAAACACAAAAACTCAAAAGTACCAAATATCACTTTGAACTAGTTTCAGTTTCTAATAATCCCCATAGGAAGTGCCCAAATGAGATAATACAGATGTGGAACAGTTTTGTAAATGCACAAAATCTTTGAAATGTATTTTTTATTATTTGCATTGCTGACTTCTGCTATTTTGTTGATATATACCTTGGCCCAGATTCTTATCCCTCAGGGCCAGGAGACCAGATTAACCACGGTCTCCAGAGAAAATACCTCCAGGGATTCAGTAAGTGGGGGTAGAGGAAGCCGCTGCTGTGCATGGGCTGGACGGCTGTGTCTGTGACTTCTCACCGCCTCTGATTCCCACAGCCCATGGACAGGAAATCCGAGCACAGCCTGTTGGATTAATCCAAACACTCTTCTGAAGTTCCTCAGAGAGATGCAGCTAGAAGATGGCATGCTTGGGGGAACATGTCAGAGGAGAGGGGAGCCTGCAGCCTGGGTGCAAGCCAAAGAATCCAAACCATCAGCCTTTCAGTTACTGGGTATAGAAAGTGGAGGGAAATTTACAGTGAGAGGATGTTTATTCTCTTTACAAACCTTCATACTATTTTGCCTGACGTCTGACAACCTTTCTATCTTATCATATATTTATTTCTATAGACCATTGTAAGGAAGACGGTAAGTGGTGGAGCCAGCAGATAAAGACTGAGTCTTGATTCTGCCATTTAATTGTGTGGTCTTGGACAAATGACATCTCTAGGCTTGTTTGTTCATTTGCAAAGTGAGCTGAAATTAGTAGTGGCATGATATTGTTCTAGTTAGGAGTATAGCGGGGAAACCTAGTACGAGGCCTGCTGCACAGTAAGTGCTCAGTAAATATTAGCTGCTCTGAATTTTATTGTGGCTGCTATTGTTCTTGCTTGAGTCTGAGGCTTTGCCAATTACCGGCTGTGGGACTTTGGACACATTGTTTAACTAACCTCCTTGCGCTTCAGTTTCCATCTTTAAAATGGAGGTAGCATTATTACCTGTCACATATGACTACTACTAGGATTAAATAAGCTGTTATCTATAAAGTCATTGGAAAAGTACCCTGCCCTCACTGCTATATAAACATATGCTAAGTGAATAACATTATTGTCAGTATGCTAAAAGTTTAACTAAAGTTAAAAGAGTAATCTTCCTTCTTAAACCAAGAAGTTAAGTCCTAATGAAATATGTTTTTCAAGGTCATGGAAACATCCAGTTAACTATAATTCAATCAAAATCAGGATAGGTCACCTTATAAATCTTTGGATAACTTTATTAATGAAACAACCTCAGTTTTTAAAATATGAAAATATTCTATTTGAGTCATAGGATTGAGACTTTCATAAATCAACCTATGTGTTAAATTTCCACTGCATAAAGTTTGCAGGCAAACCTTGAGGCAAATGGAAGATTTGCTTCAGCAAAATCCAAAATACTAATGAAGAGGCACATCGGACTGTGAGAATTGACTTACATGTGTTAAAAATTGAATTATGTGAATTGACATTTAGACTTTAGGAAGGAAAGTTATAATATTCACGGATTAAAAACTCCATTCTTAAGCCAGGCGTGGTGGCGCATGCTTGTAATCCCAGTACTTGGGAGGCTGAGACAGGAGGATCGCAGGTTCACAGCCAGCCTCAGATACTTAGTGAGGCCCTCCACAACTTAGTGAGAACCTGTTCCAAAATAAAGAATAAAAAATAGGACTGGGAGTATAGCTTGGAGGTAGAATGCCCCTGGGTTCAATCCCCAGTACCAAAAAAAAAAAAAAAAAAAAAACAC
>PVJS01052739.1:0-13515 GCA_004027185.1 Glis glis
AAGAACGCTCTATATTGCTATGTGAACATCTAATTTACTTATTCTAACTGCTGTATACATCTCCATAGTGGCATTGTCCAATAGAACTTCCTTCGATGATGGAAATATTTTCTACCTCTATTGTGCAAAATAGTAGTCACTGGCTGCCAGTGGTTACTGAGCTCTTAAAGAAAGGCTATTGTGACAGAGGAACCAAATTTTTAATTTTATTTACTTTTACTTGATTCAAACTTAAATTCAAATAGCCACATGTGGCTAATGGTTCCTGTTTTAGGCAGTGTAGTGCCACCTTTTTATTTTTTATCTGCCGACTTTTCCACTGGTGGACATCCAGTTGTCCTCCAACTTCTTCCTTGAAACAAACAACACCATGAGGAACATCCTTGAACGTGTTCTCTTATGGATTTCCCTGAGAGTAGAAATGGCTGGATCCTAGTATGTGCATATACCTAGCTCATGCCCCATGGCTTTTTGGAATGGTTGCATCAGTTAACACTCTCTCCTATAGAGAAAAAGCTTTCTCATGTTCTCACATTCCTGGAAATATTTTATATTACCCTGTTTTTAAATTTTTTTTCCAGAGTAGTAGGCATAGAGGTATATCATGACATTGCTTTAATTTACATTTTTCTGATTACTTTTGAGTTTGGCATCTCATCATATACTCATTAGATTTTTACATTTCTCCTTCTGCAAATTCTGTATTCGTATACCTTGCTCATTAAAAATCTTGGATCTCTCTCTCTCTCTCTCTCT
Organism: Glis glis; assembly: GCA_004027185.1. Taxonomy (NCBI): domain Eukaryota; kingdom Metazoa; phylum Chordata; class Mammalia; order Rodentia; family Gliridae; genus Glis; species Glis glis. The sequence goes on from PVJS01052739.1 coordinate 757, forward strand.
CTTTCATTTGGTTGATTTTCAGAAGTTTCTTCTACATTCTAGAAGAAGCTAGAATAATTTAATAATTTCTAGTTGGTTTTTGTCATTGACAATAACTGCCCCCCCTTGTCAGATTCTTTCATGGTGTGCTATATCCAATAAAAATATTCTATTGTGATATAATCAAATCTGACACTTTTCTCTTATGTTTTGTGCTTTCAAACTTTTATTAATGAAGTACCCGTCCATCTTAAGGTTGCAAAGATATTATCCTCTATTTTCTTTTATTAACTTTGTACTTTTTACATCTAAATATTTAATTTGTAGGGAATCAATCAATCTCTATTTTCCTCAATATGGTGGACTAGTTTCCCAACACCATCTACCAAATAATTATTTCTTTTTTTTTGTGGTACTGGGGATTGAACTCAGGGTAATTCTACCTCCAAGCTACACCCTCAGTAGCCCCATTTTTATTCTTTATTTTGAAACAGGGTCTCACTAAGTTGTGAAGGGCCTCACTAAGTAGCTGAGGCTGGCCTCGAACCCAGATCCTCCTGTCTCAGCTTCCCAAGCACTGGGATTACAAGCGTGCGCCACCATGCCCAGTTATAATTAATTCTTTATTGCTTTGTTGTGTTTATCTTACATGACAATAAACCCCCATGCATACTTGGGTCTTCCTCCGAGCTCTCTAGCCAATTCCATTGACCTATTTGTATCTTATTACACCAATATCATGCTGTTTTTATTTCTATAGTTCAATAGTGTCTTTTAGGGTTTTATCGGATGAGTAAGTCTCAATACTTTTCACAGATTGATAAATGACTTAGGTATTCTTTACTTTTATTCCTTTGAGTCCATAATTACTTAATTCTGTAATTTAACACTACTCTGTTAGATTAATGTAAACACTGTTTCTCCCTCAGCTTAAAATACTTTGGAGAAAAGTGAAAGTTGCTCTGTGAAGCTGAGTAGTGATGACTTGTTGATGGAGATTGTTGCCAGTCTCCTCCACGAGGAACTGGCTAAAGGCAGCAGAAGCAAGTAGAATGTGTGATAGTGTGGAGACTTGCAGTCCAGGCAGCTGGCTGCAGCAATGGGGTCAGTTGCTGAAATGAAAGTGATTAGGTCATCCTCCCAATAGAATATGAGGTCCATGTGGACAAAGATTCTCATCTGTTTTTTTTTTCTGTCTTTTCTGCTGGTTCCTAGAACAGAGATCTATATACAACAGGCACTTAAGTAGATAAATGAACAAATCCTCTTTCATCAAAGATTTTGAAAAGGAAAAGAGTTTTTTTATGTAAGAGAATGTTTGGGTGAAAAAGATGCATTTTGGGTAAGATTTATTTATTTACATTTCTGTATTTATTCATATTAATGGATAGGCTAGAGATTAGAAGCAAAGAGGTATTTAAGGATACCTTAAAATGACATCCAAGATGGTATTTGATCTTGGTGTTCACATGGGGAGAAATGAGATGTATTAGCATACCACCAGTTCTAGGAGACATTGGATTAAAGAGTTTAGATGGCATAGAAGCTCTAAGTAAGCTTTTGCTTCGCTTTATATATTTTTAAAGCTATGAACAGTTTTGTTGTTATTTGTGCTGAGATTACTAACATAGTGTACATTTTCTGACCTTTTTTTTCCCTTGTAAAGCTTATAACAATTACTTTATAAAACTAGTCCAATCTTCTCCTGGCGACCACTTATTTGTTGTTCACAAAAAACCGAGGAAACAGTCCTGGCTACACGCAGAGGATGCTGGGAATGCACGGGCTGTGTGTACAAGGCATTAGACAGTCAAGGACTGTCCCGAGCCTCCCCAGAGCAGTACAGTTCTCGAGGATGGCCCACTTGGTGTGAGCGGACATGGCATGCTCAGAGGCTGTGGCAGCAGAGCATCACATACTCACCTGGGGATTCAGGTGACACCATCTGCTTCTCTCTGACAGTTAAACACCTGCATAAGTAGGTTTGTGGCAGCCATTCCCATCTAAGAATCAGGCTCCTACATTAAGGCATAGACACTTAGGATTATAAGCTACAGATTTCCTCTGCATCTGCATTTTGCTCAGTGGCTTCTCCCCCAACTCCAAATCGAGAAAACTGGATGGATACACTACTGATCAGAAAGGATTATTTATTTTTTTAGCAGCTTGGTCAAGCACTGAAGTGTTTAACAGGCATTTGCTGAATTAAGTTGTTGAATCTATTTTAAAATATACAGGCAGAAGTGAATGATTCAGAGATGGTTATATCTCAAGTGTGTACTTGTTGACAATTTGTTTCATGGATAAGTCTACTTCATAGACAATCTGGATGATGAGGTTTATGGTCATAGAGATTCAAGTAAGTAGCCTTCTCTTTGGTATGGTATTTAAGAGACTTTCAAGCCCTACTGGAATAGGATTAGATAATCTGAGGTTAAAAATAGTAAGTGCCAAGCTGAGCTTGGTGGCGCACATTTGTAATCCCAGTACTTGGGAGGCTGAGACAGGAGGATCACAGGTTCACGGCCAGCCTCAGCAATTTAGTGAGGATCTCTGCAACTTAGTGAGACCCTGTTTTGAAATAAAAAATAAAAAATAGGGCTGGAGGTGTAGCTTGGAGGTAGAATGCTCCTGGGTTCAATCCCCAGTACCACAAAAAAAAAAGTAAGTGCCATACCTCCTGATCTTGAAGATGATCCAAAGACTCTTGATTTTAGAATCATTTCTCTGTTAGTTGACCTGACATAAACTCTATATATTCCACAAATTTGAGTTTGTACTACAAAAAATCTATTTGACAATCATTCGTGTACTCGACCCTTATATTCTTGTTCTCTTGGTTTTTTGCTAGATAGTTAGGTGGGAGTTCTGTCAGCTTCCATTTAGTTGACTGGAATAGACCTATTCAAAGATCTAAAAGTAGGGCTGAGAGCTACTCTTAGGAGGCCAAGGAAGGTTCTAGTTCACTGATATATCACCAGTGTCTTGCACATTGCCTGGCTAATGCACACTCAATAAATACTTGTGTAATGAGTTAGTAAGTAAAAATGTTTCACCCGGTGAGTATTTTTAAAATGTCTTTCACTAAGAAGACATGAACAAAAAGATAAAAGGAAGGTTTTGGACTGTGTCCCCAAAGTCTTTGCTTCAGGGTTGAGGCTGGTCCAGCATCTGCTTTGTTTAGTTGGCTCATTTGTACAAATCATTAAATATGTTTAATGTTACCTTTTTTACAGCTTTCGTGACATTAAAGATCTATCTACACTAGCATATTCTTTGTAAAATTTGATAAGAATACCATTACTTACTAATTTTCTTATATTTAGCTTTCAAAGTATACTCTTTTTATATCGCTAGGTCTGTTTTTACTCCAAGTATTTTTTCTAAATATATTTCAATATAAAAATTTTAAGTCTGGCCAGTTCTTGTACAAAAAGCAATGACAAGATCCCATTTACAAAATAACCAAATTGCTACATACATTCAATCCACCTTTTTGGAAGACCTTTAAATCTCTACAGTCTTGACAAAGTTCTTCTTTCATGTCATTCAGATCGGCAACCACTACTTTCCATCAAAGTAATTCTATGGTGTCAAAAATGAGATATTTCATAGGTTTTGCCATCTTGATATAATAGCTAAGGCAAACTGTAATTGTGAGTGAATCTTGCTTCGTACAGAAAATGCATATCTGGAAAATGGTCTGGGAATAGGTACATTTTAAGTCAATCATTTTTAAAACATTTGTTTCCAAATTACATTCCACAAGGTACTTATTATGAAATAATTCTATTTATTTCCAGGAAAAAGGGTTATTTTAGTTGTATATGCTAGAAAAATGGTGGGTTAAATCCAGTTAATCAGATTCCTTTTCAGTTGGATTTTGTAGAGACTTTAATATGTGTAGTTGTGAATCTCCAGAGAGAAGCTATATATATGTGTAAGTATATTATGCATGTTTCTCTGAGTATGTCTTTGTGTGTGTGTGTATGTGTGTGTGTGTCTAAATTTCCCAGCCTTGATTTAGTAATTATTCTCTTTACAAAGCCAGGTTTTCAAACACTGTTGCCAATTTCTATTTTTCAGGCTAGAAGCTTAGCATCAATTCACTTTTTTTCTGTGTTTATTCATTCTGAAATGGTTCCTAATCTCCCCAAACCAACAGATACCACTAGTGGACACTGACAAAGGTTACATGTTCATAAAAGCAAGGAGAAATGCATGAGAATGATTTTCAAAATATTATTCTCAATATGCCGCCTTATTATTTTCATTCAATAAGACAGATTTTAAGTTTTCTTGAGGTAAAAAGGCTGGTTGTTACTCTGGGAAGTTTATGGATGTGCATACATGTCCCAAGATTTCTGTTCCTATTCCCTTAAGAATGAAATGGGCACAATGAGGCTTGAAATATGTCTTTATTGAAGAAGATGCCTATATATGTGAAGGATGGAGTGGGGGAAGATTCTACAAAATAATGCATTTGAAAGTACTATGAAGAGAATAAAGCATTATTCAAACTGGCAATACAATGATGGATAACATTGATAGTGGCTCTGCCAGACTTTACCCTATAGTTTTCTGATTTTCCAAATTCACTATTAGAGGTACTATTCTGTAAATAAAGATGTAAAGTTGTTGAGCGATATTAAAAGGGAAGTTAAAGTGTTTGCCTTTAATGCAAATAACTATCTCCTGAATTATTTAGTTAGTAAAAATGTTTTCATAGGATGAAATTCTTGATGGTAGGTGTCATTTAATCTACAGTTTCACAGCCTTTACAAGCCAACCCTGTGCTGTCAATGGAGAAATGAAAGAAGACTTCAGTGAGTTTCCCCTCCTCTGTCTAATGCAATGTTGCACTACAACCTTTCAAGGGCAGAAAGATGGGAAGGTTGAATAGTTCATGCTAACACAGCACTTTCTCTCCTCTCTTGTCCCTGTCCCCCTACACAGAGAGTGCAGCATCCGCACGAGTGTCCCTCCTGTGGAGGCTTTGGCTTTCTTCCATGTTCTGTGTGCCATGGGAGCAAGATGTCAGTATTTCGAAACTGCTTTACAGACTCTTTCAAAGCCCTGAAGTGTACAGCTTGCAACGAGAATGGTCTTCAGCGTTGTAAGAACTGTGCTGGTTAGTCGGAGCTTCTACCCAGGAAAAGCCTCATTGTAATCACTGAAGGTTTATACATTTTTTAAAAGAAAGCCACGTTTTTTTTGATTCATCAATAAAGTTTGTATATTATAATTCTTTGTTTTGAATTTTTTGCCGTGATCCTTCTCGTTGATTTATTAAATAAACATTTATTTAACAACCACTATGTGCCAGGCTCTCTGCTAGGCCCTGGCTAAAACTGGAATTAACAGAGTACTCAATACCATTCCAAAGTCTGATTCCCTAAATGTTATGACTTTATAAAAAAAAAGACAAAATGTATCTAATGGTGACTATTGCAATGTCTCAGGATGAGTTAATGTCCAGGGTGAGTTACTGCGACTCACTAGATCCCTAACACATTTCTAGGCATGTCTAAGCAGCAGGGAAGGAGAAAGCTCTGGCTACTGGGAAAGGATATGATCAAGTTTATACTTAGCCTATAGACTTTTTAAAGCAGTAGAATAGTCTTAGAGTGGATGATGTTAATTATACATCATAAAAGTTAACAGATGGATTTTTTTTGGTGATAATACAAAAACAACCAGAAGACTTACCTGGATTTATTTTTTATTTTATTTTATTTTTTAAGGAAGATTCTTTTTTTTTTTTTGCGGTACTGGGGATTGAACGCAGGGGCGTTCTACCTCCGCGCTATACCCCCGGCCCTATTGTTTTATGCTTTTTTATTTTTGATACCGGGTCTCACGAAGTTGCGGAGGGCCTCACTAGGTAGAGAGAGAGAGAGGAGAGAGAGAGAGAGAGAGAGAGAGAGAGAGAGAGAGGGAGATCGCGCGCGCATGCACGCTGAGGTTGGCTGCGAACCTGGATCCTCCAGTCTCCGCCTCCCAAAGTACTGGGATTACAAGCCACTCCCGGCAAAGAGGATTCATTTTTTAAACATTTGTTCTGTGTCATTGGTACCAAAAGCCTTTTAAAAAGGTGGCTGTTTATGATACTCTTAAGCAGGACCCAAGAGCTCTATACAGTTTGAATGCATAGAAACATTAGTAAGTAGACAAAAAGAAATTTTGTTGAAATTATTATCTGGTGACTGGATAGTTGTGTACATGTCTGTGGATTCCCTTATGAATGATTTCTTTTGAGAAATCACTCATAATTTTTGTGATAAAGTGATCAAAATATTTTGTTCCTTAGTTTTCTAAAAGAGCAGCACATACTGGTGGAATACTGTACAGTTTGTCAGGCATGGTAGGAAGCAAGGCTTCTGTTTTTGTGAAGCCTGTACTCTAAGAAGGAAGGAAGTATTAAACAAATAAATATAAGCAGATTAATGCCATAAATATCACAAAAGCAGAACAGTGTGCTTTGGGAATGTATAGCAAGAGGACCAACATACATGAGTTAGAAAATGGTTGGAAAAGCCCTTGAACAACTGATACAAGGGTAATTAGAATCTAGATAGTCAAAGAGCAAGGGGATAGTGCTTCAGCTAAAGGAATAGCACATGTAGAGGCCTGAGGTTAGAGAAAAGCCCTGTGTTTGAAGAACGGTAAGAAATCTAATATAGGAAGTGACACTCTCATAATAGGGGAGAAGTTGATATGCAGCCCAAGCCTCCTGATAATAACACACATACACGCTGAACAAAATAATGAAAAATGAGCACAACTATTGAAGGCCCTGGGAAGCAACTAAAAACCTAAGAGAACAAGAGGGGATTCAATTACTGCAAAAAGGAAAACGAGATGAACCCCACATTTGTTCAGCTTTTCCTTTGAGAAAGCACTTTCCAGTTTGCACAGAATTTATTTCTTCAGGACAGTGCAGACTGACTGGGTTGAAGAGGGAGAGGTTATATAGATTGGAACTGCCAGAGTGGGATGGAAGGGAATTTTTCAAAAAATGAGGGGATCAAAAAGAAGAGAGCCCCCAAATCTGCTCATTAATTCAGTAATTATTATGACAACTAGATTTAACAAGAGTTAAAATCTCTTCATAAAAAGGCATATAAAAATGAAAACAAAAGCCAGAACTGAGAAAAATATTCACAATATAAATATCTATAAAAACTAAAATCTAGATTATATAAAGAACCCTGAAAAGTTAGCAATAAAAAGACAAAAAGAGAAACGACAACCAACAGATACTTCACAAAAGAAGACATGGATGGACAAACATATCGAAAAATATATGACACCATTAGTCATCATGGGAATGAAAATTAAAATCACAATGTGATAGTAGGACAAACATCTGAAATTACTAAGTGTTAATGTGGATGTGGGACAACTGGAAGTCTCATACATTGCTCATGGAAATATTAAATGGTACCACCACTTAGTAAAGCCACTTGATAGTTTTTAATGAGGATAAATATGCACCAATTCTATGTTCAACAATTATATAACTAGTTATTTATTCAAAAAATGAAGGCACATATCCATATTGAATAAGCATTTCATGGAAGTTACATTCATAAAAGCCCCAAAGTAGACATATCATAAATGTTCATTAACAGAAAAATTAATAAGAAGTTTACTTTTTATTAATACAGAGGCACACTACTTGGTAATAAAAAAGAATAAGCTTCCGATTCTCACAATAATCCGAATTAATCTCAAAACCATTACATTGAATAAACTAAACCAGACACAGAGGGTATGTACTATGAGATTCCATTTATACAGAGCTACAGAATAGGTGAAATGGATCTATAGAATGATTGACCCACAGGGATGAGGGAGAGGGAAAGAAATTAAATATGGTCAGAGGTAAGACAGTGGAACAAAATAGGGCTAGTGAGAGTTGACTTCTATCAAGAAAGAAGGGAAGAGTGGTTTGTATCAGGAAGAGTTTTCATTTCTCACAACATGGTTGTGAGATTCTGTTAAGTGGTAGGGCCTATCTAGACAAATATTTTGACTTTTAAGGTTCTGGTTCTGGTTCTGAAAATCCAACCAGAGTCCCAGTGTCTTCCTTGTTTGAGGTATAATCAAAGTGAAGTAGAACAGTAGAAGGGAATCCAACATGAACTATAGGCTCTGAAGACAAAAGCTCACTCACTCTCAACTGTGTTCACAAGGAATATACATGTAGATATATAAATATATAAACACACATATATATGTATTTGTATACATTGGCATGGGACTAAAGTGTTATGTTTCTGTTGATTATTATAAGCTTCTAAAGAGGACATTATGAAAGAGTAATGAAACTTAAAAGCAACCGGTCAAGGCACCTGGTAGAATTTCAGGAGTTAATGAGAGTAATATGACTAAGATAAGCTTAAAATAGGTTTATTTAAAACATCAATTTATGTTAACTTTCTGGAAGAACTTGGTTAGACAATTCACATTTTTCTGTCTCAGCTTTATGACATGTAAATGTGAGATAATAATATCTGAGGTTTTGGTTTGGATTTAGCCCTAGACGGCAACCTTAGACAAGGTAGCCATGTTGGAGGCGGGACTTGGTTGCTGAGGAGGAGTCCCTGGGGCTGTGGTTGGAGGAGGTAAGGGTGTGGCCTTGGGGATTATATATGTCACTCCCCTGCTCTCTCTCTGTGCTTCAGGCCTCCATGATGTGAGAGTAAAGTCTCTCTGCTTCTGTTCTCTCTCTGCTTCCTGACGCCATGCTCTGAGCTTCACAGACGAGACCCAGCCTAACCTCTGAACTGGAATGAAATCTCCAAAACTTCCAGAATTGTCAGCCAATAAATATTCCTTTCTCTAAGTTGTGACTGTCAGGTATTTTGGGTCACAAGAGTAAGAATTCTGATGGAAATACCTGTTATATTTACCTCATATTGTCAGTGTGTGTGATTAATTGGAAAAGATAGAAAAGTACTTTAAAAATGAAGGATAACACAGATATATAGAATAATTTTATTCAGAAACTATGCATTAGCAATATATCCTTTTGTTGACTGGATAAGGAAGTGAACTACCATTTGTTTGAATACCTTCTATATGCCAGGTTTTTAAGAAGGTATCTCATTTATCCTTCACAATATTGTATAAATTTATAGGTGAAAAAAGCTGCAATTCAAAATGTTAATTAATTTCCCAAAGTCTTAAGATGTATGCTAATTTACTGTATTTTCAGTGTCCATGTGAGCTGCCTTTGTTTTTTATACAAAATGGGAAATCAGTGAAGCAAACAACAAATTCGATCAAAGATCAAATTTGATAAGCAAGAGTTGAAATGAAAAGAAGTTTGTCCTGTGATCCCAGCTCTTAAAACTTCATGCATTTCTCCCTGTAGTTCTTCATTGATTTCAGAGGTGAGAATGTGCTGGTTGTTGGCAGAGGATATACAGTAATGAGTTCAGGGCTGAACTTGGTCCATTAATTGAGGAAAAAAGATTAAAGGAGGGGTCTTAAAAATGACCTAATACATATGGCTACATATTTATTATTAATCTTTTTGCCATTCCAAGGTCTTTTTGTAATGATAAATTATTGGCTTATTGATTAGAGTTTTGTCTGGTCTTTCATGAACAAATCTTACATAAAGGAGCCCGTCTGGGCCTCTTCAAAATGGAATGAAAATTAAAAGACTCTTTCAGCAAGCAATCTGAATGTAATACTGTTTTAGATTTTTGTGATCATTTCTCCTGAACTTTTGTAGTGTTCTCATCCATAATTAATTTGACAGTGGTTTTCTTTCTAGTATTTGACTTTATGAAGTTGTTTTTCCAAGCATTAAACTTAGAATAAACAGCTTTCTTTCTCTTTGCTCTTGTATTTAACTGGTCCTTGCAATATTTAGTTATAATAAATGAGAACTTTTAATTAAGATTAATATCTTATTTAGTTGAACAATTGTATGTATAATAGTGAACATAATTATAAGGCAACCAGGTTTAGGGAGAAACAAAACTGAGTCTTGGGGTATGTATCTGAGGGCAGGAGCAGTGTTCAGGTAGGCAAGAGTGGTTCTGCTGGTTGCATACAGGAGGAATACAGTACAGGGCGATTGGGGAGCATCTGCAAACCTTGAAAGTATGTGAAGTGGAAGTTGGCTAAGAAAGCTTTCGCTAACCTTTGTGGTCATTACAGTAGTCAGGGCATTATGGGTAATATGCCCAAGATCATTCATCCTTGCCTTTCTGCCTTTCTTGCCTGACTGCACTTCAGGCTAATCAGTAACTGGTATTGCCTAGATACCAGAATTTCTAATGTAGATAGGGTTTGACTGGAGAATCAATTACTTTGGAAAACATGTAGCTCTTTGCAAGCATGAAGCCCTCCCGACCTTCCTCACTTAGAGACGTTCTTGTTGCCCACGCTGCTGCCACAGACTTCTACTTTACTAGAAATGACTACAATGGGTTCCTATCAAAAAGCACTCCTTTTCAGAGGAACACTGGCCTTCTTGGGAAACCTTTGACAGACTGTGTATGGTGATTCTACTCATTGAAGAGTTTTTCTTTTTTCAATTGTGGTGAAGTATTTGCTTCTCAAAGCTCAATTCCTCTAGGAGAAGAAAGAGACCCATCCTGATGTAAATTTTGTTTTGGTCCTGTTCTTTATTTTTCATTAAAACAAGCACAGAACATACTGGGGAATTCAAAATGGGTGATTTGGTGGCAAGGTGACTTTGAACAAGAATATAGTGTTCACAGATGTCCTAAAAGTATTGCTTATATCTAGTAAAACTGAAGTCTATTCTCAATATTAATCAATATCTAGAAAAAAATCCGTATGGATTCCTTGAACTACATGTGCCTCATTTAGCATTCTGTGTACTTAAGTTCTTACCATTTTCCCTCTATTTTTACTGTTGCCTTATTCCTTCTCTACCACCAAGTTAGAGGAATATCAATATAAATAATATCTGTGGACTCAAAAAAGAGGTACACAGATCAGTTAGAGAGCAAAATGTTTGCACAAATCTGAACAACAGTGCTGGACTGGGTGTCAATTTATTGCAATGAGTGAAAAATACCAAGGCTCATAGAAAAAAATGATCTTTTAAAAAATTTTCTTATAAATTGCTGGATATTTTGTTTCCTATTCCTTGCATCATCTTGCTTTTGATGAATAAAGATGTTATGAGCCTGAAGACCCTAGAAGGAGCACTGGTACAAAATCTAAGGTGTTGTTTCCTTGAAGGCCACCTGGCACTCGATCACTCTGAAGTTCACATATTTGCTTTCACCATTACAGCTCTTTTCTGAGTTTCCTGTCTGCTGTTTTGAGTTTCCTATCTGCTGAGACAGAGCTGTCAATATATTTTGTGTCACATTTTGTTTTCTGGATAGGAAATATTATACATGCTTTATTCTTAGAAAAGAGAAATATTGCTGTTTTTCAGAACATTCTTTCCCTAAGGTGTGAGTGCTCTTTGTATTTTTTCAGTGGTTGCTATGAATCCTTATGCTGTTATAAATATGTAAACAGCTACCAGCAGTTGTACGCCTCTTTCTTACACGTCCTCTTCTCATGTCTGCAGAAATAGAGGCTTGGGGAGATTTTTGAGCCTATTTATGAAATGGAAGTACTTTAGACTGAATAAAATATTTAAATTTCTTAGTAAGATTGCAGTGATGAATAATTTTATAAAACTCCCTGAGTTTCTGGAGTTAAGTCTAACCATGTGACACTTGGTCAAGAAATATGCCAAGAATTGTGGTGGGTACAAAGATAAATGTGACACAGCTTTGCCCCCATTGTTATTGAGAAGACAAGATATATTATAGATGACTAGAACGCAGATTGTCATACAGATGATTGGTTATCAGATATCTGGCTGGGTTGCTAAATATTAGAGGATGCTCAAAGGAATAGAATAAATGAACATCACAGCCTTCTTAGTGGACTTAGCTTGAACCATGTCTTTAATAATAGCTAGATTTTCTTTTTTCTATATTTTTATAGGTGAATTGTAATTATACATCAGAGGGAAGGTCAAGGTCATACAAACAACTATGCACACACAGGTCTTGGTGTGTTTCCCTTCAGGTGCCACCCCATAACCTGTACATAACAGTGAGATTAGTAGTGGTACCTTCATCCATGAGCACAGTATCATTTGGATTGTTTGTTTCTTCAGTTCTTCCTTTTCCCCTTCCGGCATCCCTCCCCTTATACCCTTCCACTATTCTACTGCTCACTCTCCTCAATTGTCTAAGGTCCCTTTTACTTCCTATTTTTCTCTAGCTTCCACGTATGAGAGAAAACATTTGGCCCCTGACTTTCTGATGTTGGTTGATCTTATTTAACATAATATTCTCTAAGTCCATCTATTTTCCTGCAAATGACATGATTTTGTTGCTCTTTATGGCTGAGTAAAATTCTATTCTGTGAACATTTCACATTTTCATTATCCAATCCTCTGTTGATAGACACATAGTTTGGTTCCATAACTTGACAATTATGAATTGGGCTGCTATAAATATGCATGCATCACTGTAGTATTCTGACTTTTGGAAAGATTCTGAGGAATAGTATAGCTGGGTTATATGGGGTTCCATTCCTAGTCTTTTAAGAAGCCTTCATACTGATCTCCATAGTGGTTGTACTAATTTTCTGTCTACCAACAGTGTATAAGAATTCCTATTTCCCCACATCCTTACCTACATTTATTATTGTTTGTATTCTTTTTTTTTTTTTGTGGTACCGGGGATTGAACCCAGGGGCGTTCTACCTCCGCGCTAC
>PVJS01052740.1:0-13514 GCA_004027185.1 Glis glis
AAAAAAAAAAAAAAAACTTATAAAAAAATTCTGATATTGCCTCAGCAACTCAGTGAGGCCCTCGGCAACTTAGCGAGACCCTGTTTCAAAATAAAAAATAAAAAAATAGGGCTGGGGTTGTAGCTCAGAGGTAGAATGCCCCTGGGTTCAATCCCCAGTAACAGACACAGACACACACACACACACACACACACACACACACACACACACACCATTGTGTGTGTCTTACAATTAATGACATACTATGATTGTAAGCTGTTTTTTCTTATAATTGGTAGAATCTAAGATTTAATGAAATATGGTGTATTGGCACTGGAGGTTGACTTTGCTCATGAGCTTGAATCATTATGCCTGTGATCTTACCTATCTTGTAACAGTCGCTCAGAACTGAGCGTGGACTTAACTTCTTGCTGGCTTCTCCCATTCACCTTCCTCCCAACCTCCTCTCCTTCTAGGCTAAGGTTTCAGCCTTTTCTGGTTTGTTAAGCATCTATTTAATAAATAAGGAATGTTTTGAAAACTATTTCTCCCTTACATAAAGTCTATAGATTAATAATTAAGACTTCCTAACAGATCACTTTAAAATATTATACACAATTCTTAATTTTCACATGGGTATAAACATGTAGAAAATGCTTATAATGTTAAGTGAACAACCAGAATTCAAAAACTACACACACAAATACTTTACCATAATAAAACATCTAGTAGAAAGGATTTTTAGTTTTTATTTTATATTTTTACACCGGTGCATTAACAAACACCATCTAGGGGCATGGTGGTGCACACCTATAATCCCAGTACTTGGGAGGCTGAGACAGGAGGATTGCAAGTTTGAGAACAGCCTCAGGAATATAGTGAGATTTTCAGCAACCTAGTAAGACCCCATTTCAAAATAAAAATAAAAAAATTAAAAGGGCTGGGGGTGTAGCTCAGAGGTAGAATATCCCTAGATTCAATCCCCAGTACCACACATGCACATAAAAAAACCCAGCATCTAGACTTCAAATTTAACATGGTGGATTGAACACACATTTGCCTGTTCTCTCCCGAGATACTACTATGAAAGAAAATAAAAATTGTACAAACCCACAAGTACAGAGAGTACAGAAAATGAAAACACTGTCAGGTGAGAGATGAGAAGCTGGAAAACCAGCAAGCTGAAGAAAAAGTAGCAGCTGACTTAATAAACCAGAGAAAGCTGAAGCCTTAGTCTAGAAGAGGGGGTGAAGAGGAAGGTGAAGGGGAGGAGCCAGCAAGAAGTCCCTGTCTGGAGAGGCTCTGGAGGGGAGGAGCTCAGCTGAAGACAGGTTATGACAACCAGGGAGGAGCTAATGAAGGCAGAGGAGGGAAGCCCTGGGCCTAGACTGCCCTTAGGGAGACTCACCCAGAGAGGGGCCACCTGCCACATGCCTGGAAGTGATGAGAGGAAGTTTTGTTAAAACGACTCATCCAGAAAGAACAGTCTATGGTTAGGGGCGATGCAGGTGCAGGGTTGTGTTCTAGTGCCTGAGATGGCTGCACAAAGGGGAGAGTGGGGCTAACACTCATTCAGATGCTAAGTCCTAGGAACAGATCCTATGTTCTCTGCAGGGTACCTGACAGATGCTACCTCCCCACATCAGGAAAGGGCTAAAGCTGGTATCAGGATCCCACTTAATAGGGCTAAGGCAGGGCTCCAGGGTGAGAAAGATTTATGTAAACAAAGAAAAGCGGCAAGTCAAGAGGGACTCCACATCTGGTTGCTATTCAAGGCAGGGACCCGGGGTCAGGTGATCCTCAAATAAGCGTACAAGGTGGGAGACGGCTGTCAGGGGCGTGGCAGAAGTGTGGATACGTGAACTGGGACACACGCCCCAGGGGATCGTGGAACACCCTGGATTCTCTGAGAGTCAAAGAAACCAGAGCTCCTTAAGTCCACTGGGATGAAGACAGGATCCTCCCTGTTCCCAAGAGCAGAAAACACAAAAGCTGCCTCTGCTGGATGCCACTGCACGGACCACATCTGAGCAGCTCACACTGCTCATGACCCTGGTGGCCTCCTTCAGGGTAGGTCTGATAGGGGACCAGATACATGCTCACCGGCTGTACAACTGGTTTCCAGCAGGGCTCCTTCTGATTGTTCAACACTACGAAACTGAGTCCAAGGAAGTGGGTCCCTGACAAAGGCTATTCCTGACACTCTGGTTGTCCCTTGAGCTTGGAGATTCATAGTTCTAGACAAAGATTGCATTGTAATAATCTGGTGTATTTATGCTTCCGCTAAGTTGTTCTTAGCAAATAGGAAGTATAATAAAATTGCTTTGTAACATCCAGGTATATGAAGCAGACTATACATGTAACTAACACACACACACACACACACACACACACACACACACACACACACACACACCGGTGGCATCTCAATAGCACTTGAGCTTAATCCTCATAAACCAATCGGAAGGAATCAACTCTCTGACGTGTAGTCATACAGTGTCAGTGTGGTGTGTTCTTTTCTAGCTATTCCAGTCTCTGCCACTCTTGTTGATGGCTCCTGTATGTAAAATCATAGAAAATAATGACATCTAGTGTCCAAAATATGTTATTCTTTTTAGAATATGAAGCTGTGATTGGTGAGGCTATGCACAGAGTTGGAGCAACGTTGGATTAAGCTTACACATTTGTACAGGAAACAAGTAGAAACAGAATTCTTCCCTTGTCTGTTCAGAGCAGAGGGGACCTTCCTACCATCTGCATCCTCTTGGGCCTGCACTGAAGTCTCAGTTTCTTTGCAGCAGGCCAGTAGAAGGGCTGTAGGAACTCACAGACGCAGAAGCGGAGGGTGACTCCAGGCTCCGGCAGAACCACGTCCCAGAATCAAAACCCAAACAGAAGCAACCCAGTACCAGCCAATTTAGGGACTGATTTTTTTCAAGCTCTGGTGAAAAATTAAATAAATTCCTAGATCTCTGGTAAAATAGTCACTACAAATTTCTTCTAAACCAAGTTCTAAAACCGACATTCATAATACCCTCTTTACCGACAGGCTCCTGAGCAAGGCCACTGGGTAGAGGGTTTTCTTTGGAACACGGACTCACCTCTGCGATCCTCTTCTTCAGGTTCTCCTTCCCCATGTAGGAAGCCTGCAGGGAAATGACATTCTCCTCCTTCTGAATCAAAGTTGTCAAGACACCTTTAAAATTCTGATACTGTTTTAAGAGCTCCAAAGCTCTTCCACATTGTTCAAGACTATGAAGAGAAAAAATGTAAAATAGTTAAATGTCTGAAAGTTACAAAACCATTCCTTCTCTTTGTAAGTACCCTACAATAATGACTACTAAGTCATAATAAGGCATGGTGGCACATGCCTGCAATCCCAGTACTTGGGAGGCTGAGACAGGAGGATCACAGGTTCAAAGCCAGCCTCAGCAACTTAGGGAGGCCCTAAGCAACTTCGTGAGACCCTGTTTCAAAATAAAATAGGGCTGCGGGTGTAGCTCAGAGGTAGAATGCCTCTGGATTCAACCTTCAGTACCAAAAACAAACAAACAGAAAAGAACTTTTCCTCTCAACCCAGTTTATTTTTTACCAATATAACCCGAGAATGATGACATATATGTTAATCTGGCCAATAGGCGATATAAATAATCACTGGGTTAGTACTGTCACCAGATCAATATGTAAAAGCTAATAGATGTAGCCAGGCATGGTGGCACACACCTGTAATCCCAGTACTTGGGAGGCTGAGACAGGAGGATCACAAGTTGGCAGCCAGCCTCACCAACTTAGTGAGCCCCTGTTTCAAAATAAAAAATTAAAAAAGGGCTAGAGGTACAGTTCAGTGGTAGAGTGCTCCTGGGTTCAATCCCCAGTACCCCCCCCCAAAAAAAAAAAGTTAATAGATGTAAATTCTGGAGAGAAACACAGGAGTCATAACCCTCTAGAATCAGCATCATGTTTTCACATTAACCAAAGGACATCCTGGACAATTGTGCCTTCTGAGCATTATTCTTGAAGATATTTGGAATTAACTCAGTGAAGCACAGGGTTGGTTTTTTTTGTGTGTTTTTCTTTGTTTTGTTTTGTTTTTGTTTTTTGTGGTACGGGGGACTGAGTTCAACTCAATCTCCAAGTGACAACCCCAGCCTCTTAAAAAAAATTTTTTTTGAAACAGGGCTTCACTGAGTTGCTGAGCCCATCCTCTAGCCTGCGATCCTCCTGTCTCAGCCTCCCAAGTACTGGGATCACAGGCATGTGCCACCATGCCTGGCTGAGTCACAGGTTTTTACGGAGATGACTATTCTACTCATTCCAGATTCAGACCTTTTATAAAAGTAAAGTAGGAAAGAGAAGGTGGCAGTTAGCACCCTGGCTTCTAGTGTGGCTGGGTGCTAATTGGTTGTATGACTCTGGGAAGCTCCTTTATTTTCTTTGGACCTCAAGTCTTTCCTCTGTAAACTCAGAGGGTGGACTAGATCAAACACCACAGATGGGCTTTCTCTTGACCTCTGCACACATGGGTTCTGGTACAACACAGGAGGGGTAGACAGATGGGACCTGAAGAGAGGGCGAGGAAGGGACCACTGAGAGGCAGCAGAGTTTGGGGAAGCCACAGGGAGGCTCAGGCACCCAGGGACTTCTCATGGCAAATCGGTCTTGCCACTTCCCCAGGGAAAAAGAGTGGAAAGCGGCCTGAGCCAGAGGAGGGCAGGGTCGAGAGTTGTCGGAACCACATGTGGCAGACACTGGCCCTGTGAGCTCCAGCGAAGCCTTATGTTTGTCCCATCAGGTCCCTGAGACGTGACTTCAACCTCAACATTTCAAAACATACACTAGGCATGGTGTAATTTGCCTGTAACCCCAGTACTTAGGAGGATAAGACAGAAGGATCACAGGTTCCCAGCCAGCCTCTGCAACTTAGCAAGACCCTGTTTCAGAATAAAAAATGAAATAGGGCTTGGGGTGTAGTTCAGAGATAGAATACTCCTGGGGTTCAATCCCTAGTACAGCAAAAATAAATAATTTTTAAAACATTGTATATAATTTTTCAGATGCGGGTAGGGATTACTTCCCCTTACCTTTCGGCAATGGAGGCCTTTGTATTTTCCCACAAAAGCACTGTATTTTGGCACTGTTGATTCAGAGTTTTCTCTCTGCCATCTTCGAACTGTGGAAGAGAACTGGCCATTTCTTCTAAGTGTTTCTTCTCTTCTTCATACCCATCTAGATCTTTCTCCAGCCTGATTAGCATTTTTTTCCTTGATTATGAATGAGAAGAGCATATTAGCCCATTGTCAACCAATCTGACTCAACACAAATGTGGGTGCTCTGGGGGAGTGTGCGCGCTTTCCTTTGTCCTCATGAGGTGAGTGCCAAAACTACATATTTCTACCTCACAGTTCAGGAGACTCTGTGTGTTGCAAGAATACTAGTTAAGTGTTTTATTTTTTATTTTATTTTATTTTATTTTATTTTATTTATTTATTTATTTATTTTTTTTGGTGGTACTAGGGATTGAACCCAGAGGCATTCTACCTCTGAGCTACAACCTCAGCCCTATTCTTTATTCTTTATTTTGAAACAGGGTCTCACTGAGTTGCAGAGAGCCTCACTAAGGTAGCTGGGGCTGGCTCTGAACCTGCAATCCTCCTGTGTCAGCCTCCCAAGTACTGGGATTACAAGTGTGCGCCACCACACCCAGCTTAGTTAGGTGTTTTAAATGAAAATAATAAAATATACAAAACCATAAGCAGCAACGTGAGCTAAGCCCCACCACACCTGTGCCATCTCTTCCCCTCACGCGGCACCTTCTCACCTCCTCAAACGTCGCTGGCTATCTCTACTGATCCCTCAGCCCTTAGGCTTCCTCCAGGCAGCCACGTGACTTGCTCTTGCACCTCATTTAACTCAAAGGTCACCTTCTCAGTAAAGCCTTCCCTGATGACCCTACTGAATTGCAACCTCCTTCTCCCTCTCTCCCTAGTTCTTTCTCCATAGGTTTTATAATCATAGACATACTGAAGATCTTACTCCTGCCAGTAGATAATAACCTCTACAAGCAGCAAGAATTTTTGTCTATTTTTTAACTGCTACATTCCCAATACCTAAAAGAGGGCCCGACACAATACATATTTGCTCTATGAATAGCAATGCTAATAATTTATTGCTTATAAACACAATTTTCTGATTTTTTTTGGCAGTACTGGGGATTGAACCCAGGGGCATTCTACCTCCAAGCTACATCCCCAGCCCTATTTTATTTTTATTCTTTATTTTTTTGAAGCAGGGTCTCACTAAGTTGCGGAGGGCTGGGATTACAAGCGTGCGCCACCATGTCCGACTTCTGATTTATACATTACTATTACACTACCCTTAGCTGCCTCTGAAATCCAGCCCCATGCCTTCCCACTCAGTACCACCCTAATCCTGCAGGAGAAGAGAAAAGCAAGTAACTAAGAAAGTGCAGGAAGAGATGTGGTGTCTTCCACCACTGCTCCTCTGATAGCAAATGTGTGGGGTGTGCCAGTCCTCCATCCTTAAGGGGGCGCCATAATACACACACAGAGGCACAGGGGACACTGAAGTAATGCACATTATTATGTGTAAAGACACATTTTAAAGAGATGACAAAAAAATTACCTAACATTTTATAAAGACATCTATTATGGTTTGGATTTAAGATGTCCCCAAACTCTGGTATGTTAACCAATGCAGCCACGGTTGGAGGCAGAACATGGCTGCTGGTGAACTGCTGGGGGCTCAGCTAAGGCTTTCCTGGGCAGGCCTGTTGCAGTTTCTCCGTCACCCTCCCTCTCACTCTGTTCCCTATGCCATGGGCTGAGGGCGGCTGCCCCTCCTCTGCCATGCTCTGAGCTCTATGGCTGAGACCTGGCCTAACGTGGACTGAAACTTCTGAACTGGAAAGCCCCAAATAAAATCCTTCTTCCCATCGTTTTGCATAGCACAGCAGTGAAAATGTTGACTAATCCAGCATCATATCAATAAAAAGGAAGCTTGCATGGAAAGTGTACTGAAAAGAATGCTGAACACTGAATGGAAAGGCAGGATGCACTAGAAAGCCATAGATGTATTTGTTTTACATAACAGATATCTGGAAATATAGAAAAGCATCGCCTTGGATAGAAACAGATGGAAACTAAACTGCTCTTACCGATGTTTTACAGCTGGGACAGTAGGATCCTTAAGACCAATTCTACCCATCTGATTCTGCATCTCTTGAATATTTCTAAGGAGTTCGGCATTTTTGGAACTACAAGCCTCTAATAATTTGCTTTCTTCAGAACTTTCTTCCTGTGAGCCACAGCCAGGGGTCTCTAATAACTTTCTTGACCAGGCGGCAAGAAGTTTTTCGCAGGTGGTGTCTTCGCCTCGTTTGGCATCTTTGAAGCTCAGATCAAGCATCTTCAAGCGTTTATCCAAATGTCTGGCCTTGTCTCTGAGCAGATGAATTTCTCCCTCGGTATTTTCTGGTGCCACCTGTGCATCTGAGGCTGAAAGGTCTGAGAGCTGAGCTGTTCGGAGAGAAGCCAAAAACCCCTCCAGAGCTCTCAGGGCTTCTTCGCTCATCTGCACCTTGAGGTGCATTTCCTTGAGTTGGGTTTTGCATTTCAGTAGAATACTTTGTGTTGCACATAGATCAAACGGGTGTAAATCCTTTAAGACGACGTTGCCCGGGTCTTCTAAATCGGTACATATTGCAATCTGTTTCGCTATGGAATCTTGGATATTCTAAAATAAAAATTTAAAAAGCTAAAAAAGACTGAGGCGGAAAAAGGAAAATGGCATATGAGAAACTAATCCCCACCACATGACTAGATTTGATCTAGAAAAATATTTGTGAGTTTAACCAAAGCCAACAGTTTCAACATTAGGAAACATTTTAATTACTAATAATTAGATGGCCCAGCTGTTTCATTTTCTGACAGCCTTTCTGATGTTTCAAGCCACCCTCAAAAAAAAGTATATAAATATACTGCTTTAAAACAAACGAAGGTAAAACAGTTAAGAGATCTATTCTATAATCTGAAAAATAAAATATATATATATATTTTTAAGATGTAATCTGGAATAGGTAAATCGAAGAATATGCCAATTTAAATCTATTAATATGATATTTAGGAATTCAATGATTGAAAAACACATTCATAAAGAATGCTTCATTTAAACTGGGTGTGGTGGTGCACACCTATAATTCTAGTACTTGGGAGGCTAAGACGAGAGGATCAAAACCAGCCTCAGCAATTTAGTGAGACTCTCAGCAACCTAGTGAGATCCTACTTCAAAATAAAATAAATAAATAAGGTTGGGGGTATAACTCAAGAGGTAGAATGCCTCTGAGTTCAATCCCCAGTACTCCCACCCAAAAAGGCTTCACTTTGAATTCAAAGAAATATCCCGTTATTTACTCCACAGTACCTACCTCTGAATTTGCAAGAAATAAGCAAGTTGAGTACTAAAGAATAAGTCTAGAGCCAGGAGTGATGGCGCACACCTGTAATCCCAGTACTTGGGAGACTGAGACAGGAGGATTGCAGGTTCGAGGCCAGCCTCTACAACTTAGTGAGACCCTGTTTCAAAAAAAAAAAACATAAAATAGTGCTGGGGGTATAGCTCAGAGGTAAAATGCCCCTGGTAAAATCCTCAGTAACACACACACACACACACACACACACACGAATAAGTTTAAATTATTGAAGATTTTTTTAGTCATTGCTTCTATTCTTAATATGGATTATGAAAAATAATTAAAATCCATAAACATCTACAAATCTCTGGAGGGTGGATTCATTTGTAAACACAGTGTAAGATAATTATTTACCCTCAAGTTTTGGTAAATGTCATCCGCATCTCTGAGGTGAAACTCTTGAACGGTCACTTGATGGAGGGGCAGGTCCGAGCCACACAGGAAAAGCGACTCCTGCTCCACAGGGAGCACCGCCTGCAGTGCCTTCTCCAGAGACTCCATTCTGGGCGAAAAACCAGACATGAGGGGGAACCACAGCAGAAAGCTACCCTGTAAAAACATTCTAACACCACTATTTAACCAAGAACAGGAAACAGTACCCAACAAAAATACGTGTAATGATATACACCAATCACCACATTAAAACCCAAACCCACCAATCTAAAAGGCCAAAAAAAGAGTCACTGGCTATATTCAAGTATTCTTTTTATCCCCCATTCATTCATCCATTAGTTCATTCATTGAACAAATATCATTTAGTAAGAAACACCAGACCTAGGTTAACTATGCATCCTTCTGGCCCAGGACAACTCCAGCACGTTTCTGCTGTTTCCATATCATTATTAATGATTTCTCTTTTCAGTCTCAAAACTATCCTGATAACCAAGTATTCTAAATAGTTTAATAGGTACCACACGGAATAGAAAATTATTGTTAAAACATGCTAAGCATTTCCTTTTTTTTTTTTGTGGTACCGGGGATTGAACGCAGGGGCATTCTACCTCCGTGCTACGCCCCCGGCCCTATTTTTTATACTTTATTTTGAAACCGGGTCTCACGAAGTTGCGGAGGGCCTCACTAAGGGGAGAGAGAGAGAGAGAGAGGGAGAGGGAGAGAGAGGGAGAGAGAAAGAGCTGAGGCTGGCCGCGAACCCGGATCCTCCGGTCTCTGCCTCCCAAAGTACTGGGATTACAAGCGTGCGCCACCACGCCCGGCTTCCTTCTCTTTTGAAATGTAAAAATATTAAATGCTATTTGACTTGATGACTAAGAAAGCTCATTATTATTTTATCATAATTATGAATTTCTTATACTTCCATACTACAAATATTACTCCATAGTATAAGGATGGATAACAAATTAAAACGAGTGACGATGGGTAAGTAGCATATAGGCTCTGAGCCTCTCCATTGCTTCCGATGAAAACTGGGGCTATGTACTGGGGACACAGATCCTATGGAAATGGGATAATAAAGCAGTGTCACTTGGGGAATGATGAAGTCAATGTCCTAAGAGGTTATATGATCTCACCAAATTCATGCCCAAGGAGAGACAGTGAGAAGAGCAGACTTTAGAACAGGAGGGACCCTAAGTTCACATAAGTCTCTGGCTAACCATGTGGCTTGGCTACTTATTTAACCTCTCTGAGTATCTGTTTCCTTATCAGTAAAATGTCAATTGTAATCACTACGCTTTGGATCTGGAATCTCCCCCAAAGGCCCATGTCTTAACAGCTTGGTCCTCAGCTTGGTGTTATCGGTAGCCAGTGGAATCTAGACGGTAGGGCCTAGTGGCAGTAAGTTAGGTCATTGGAGGTTGTGCCCTTGGAGGGGGTCTTGGGGCTCCAGCCCCTTTCTGTCTCTTTGCTTCCTAGCTGTCAGGAATTGAGGGTTTCTCTGCCACAAGCTCCCACCATGATATACTGTGCCACCACAGCTCTAAAGCAACAAGGCCAAATGACCATGAACTGAAAATACCGAAACTATGAGTGACTATAAACCTTTTTCCTTTTTATTTATCTCAGGTATTTGTCACAGCAATGGAAAGCTGACACAATAATGTTAATCTCGCTTATGGTTGTGACAACTAAATAAAATAACATGTTTAATATAATAAGAGCCTTGCTTAAAATTTTTGGTAGACTTATTAAATTCATGATTAGTAGATCTCACAATTATACCTGGTATTAAGAGGCGTCTGAAGCTCACTTTCTTTTCTCTTTAATCTCTCTCTCTCCTTAATTATAACAGGTTTCTCCATGTCATTCACAAGACTTTCTAACTTCAATGAAGTGACTTCAAACTCTTCCCAGCAAGCATCAGTTTCATTTTTTAAGACCTAGATAAAAAGAATAAATTAACTTATCAACTAGTGGTTAATAGGCAGAATTATTCTGTTCTTCCAAAATGAGACATTCACCAATTATGGGCACAAACACAAGGTTTCACATGAAAGTGTGCTTTAAAAAATTTTCCAACCATCTACAAATGGAGTAATGATATTCTGTCTCTCAGAAGACCCATTCAGTGACCTGAAGGGAGTTGACAATATGGCTTTCAGAGGTATCCCAAATCCTTTTCCCTAAGATAGATACAGAGAACACAACTCAGAAATATAAATATAGATGGAAAAACAGTTATTCTATTTCCTGTAGCTAGTAAATTTTTGTTACCTTTTAAACTAAAACAAAATTAGAGTGAACCAAAACTGTGTCTACACACAAAAGAAATGAATGAAATTAATTTATGGTTTATAATTAAGCATCTATAATTCTATACTATTCTTGTTCATTATCTTTTTCTTTTTTTGTAAAAACACTGCTTAAGACTTCTACTGAGGGATCAACAGAATAAGTGTGTGTGTGTGTGTGTGTGTGTGTGTGTGTGTGTGTGTGTGTATCTCTCTCTTTCACTGGGGATTGAACTACATCCCCAGCTCTTTTTATTTACTTTTTTTTTTTTTTGCGGTACCAGGGATTGAACCCAGGGGCGTTCTACCTCCGAGCTACACCCGCAGCCCTATTTTTTATACTTTATTTTGAAACCGGGTCTCATGAAGTTGCGAGGGCCTAAGTAGCTGAGGCTGGCCACGAACCAGGATCCTCTGGTCTCTGCCTCCCAAGTACTGGGATTACAAGCGTGCGCCACCACGCCCGGCCCCAGCTCTTTTTATTTTGAGACAGGGTCTCTCTAAGTTGTCCTGGCTGGCCTCAACTTGAGATTCTCTTGCCTCGACCTCCTAAATAGCTGGGATTACAGGTGTGCACCAGCAGTGGTATTATTTCCTAATAAAAGGGTTAACTAGAGAAAATGAATAATATTTTTGGCAGTTACCTGTAGCTCTGTCAGTTTATCCTGCAGACAAGTGCTGCTCCTTTCCTCTTCAGTAGAGAAATCAGAAATAATCCTGCACTTGTTGTCTTGCAGGTGAAGTTCAAGAATCTCTTTGTCTGTGTCATACCTGGGAAAAAATTTAAAATGTTACTTAATTTAAAAATGAGACAAAAAACATTTAAATTACTGTCAGCCAGGTGCGGTGGCACACGCTTATAATCACAATATTTGGGAGGGAGGCTGAAACAGGAAGATTGCAGGTTTGAAGACAGACTCAGCAACACAGCAAGTCTCTCAGCAACCTAGCCAGAACCCGTTTCCAAATAAATAAATAAATAAATAATATAAATAAAATAAATAAAACAAATAAAACAAATAAATAAATAAAAATACTGACAACTGTGTATTAGGAAATTTCTGTATAAGTTACTAGACCACATGCAAAAATTATAACTAAAGAATAAAAAACCTTTCTTTAAAATGAAACAGGTTCTCATTGATGAAAGATTTTTGGTGCATTTCCCAGTTGTTTAAAAAGAGGTTACCTCTCTTGCAGGCTATTTATAGATGTAGTAGGATCCTTTTCCTGCTTCTCCACAATGCTCTCTTCTTGTTGAGGTGTTAATTCTGATGTCAGGGTAAAATTCTTAATGGGTTCCATTGCCTAAGCAAATATGCAAAAAAGTAAACACAATATCCTAAACATACTTAATTATCTGGAAAAGTTAAACGGTTTACGCTCAAAGATATATCATTTATTTTTATTCCAAACCAGGAGATAATGCAATTTCTCTGAGATTTCTCAGTTCAGAAAAACCTTCCCATAGGGTAGAGGAGATTTATTAGACTGAGTCTCACCTTCTAACTGGTAAAGGAAACCTGCCAACCTCCAAACACGTCTGACTGAGACCTCATGGCCAGAGTCAAAAACAGAGAGCCTGGGAGGCTGGAGCAGACTTTTGAAAACCAATGTACTTTGTTCCTTCCCGTCACATTCTGCCCGGCAGCCTGGGCTATGACAGTCAGTAGATGCCAACTTATCTAACTTCAAGAATTGAGAAAATCAATTCCCAAGGAAAGTCAAATACATACTAATGAGAAGACAAATGATGAACTAATTTATCCCAATGCAATGGAGGCTCCTGTGCAGACCAAGCTCAGCCTCTTCTACCCTTGACAGTCACGAACACAGAAAACCTGTCTTCACAATGGTCCAAAGTGGTCTCTGCTTGAAACACATGTTTATATCCTCAGATCTGGCTGTATCTGGTTGTACTTGCTACAGCTTTGGTTCATTGCATTCTAATTCTATGAAAAGCAGTCTTCCTTGAATTTTGTAAGTGGGAATTCTTAGTCGATGAAAACAAATCAGATCCTTAAAACCAACTCTTAATTGGACTACTGTACACTTTGCCTTTGACATTGAGTATACTCTTTTTTTTTTTTTGTGGTACCGGGGATTGAACGCAGGGGTGTTCTACCTCCGCGCTACACCCCCGGCCCTATTTTTTATACTTTATTTTGAAACCGGGTCTCACGAAGTTGCGGAGGGCCTCACTAGATAGAGAGAAAGAGAGAGAGACGGGGGGGAGAGAGAGAGAGAGAGAGAGAGAGCGAGCGCTGAGGCTGGTCGCAAACCCGATCCTCCGGTCTCCGCCTCCCAAAGTACTGGGATTACAAGCGTGCACCACCACGCCCGGCTTGAGTTTACTTTTA
>PVJS01052741.1:0-13513 GCA_004027185.1 Glis glis
AAAAAAAAAAAAAAAAAAAGAGAGAGAGAGAGCGAGCGAGCGAGCTGAGGCTGGCCGTGAACCCAGATCTTCCGGTCTCCACCTCCCAAAGTACTGGGATTACAAGCGTGCGCCACCACGCCCGGCCTATACTTTATTTTTGAAGCCGGGTCTTGTGAAGTTGCAAGGGCCTCACTAAGTAGCTGAGGCTGGCCGCGAACCTGGATCCTCCGGTCTCCGCTTCCCAAGTACTGGGATTACAAGCGTGCGCCACCACGCCCGGCTGTTAGAGGTATTCCTAATTTTGTATGATAGATAAAGGAACTCTCTTACTTAATGATTTTTTTTTGTGTGGTACTGGGGATTGAACCCAGGGGTATTCTACCTCTGAGTTACACCCCCAGCTCTATATTTTATTCCTTACTTTGAAAGAGGGTCTTACTCAGTTGTGGAGGCCTCACTAAGTAGCTAAGGCTGGCGGTGAACCTGAGATCCTCCTGTCTCAGCTTCCCAAGTACTGGGATTACAAGTGTGTGCCACCCACGCCCAGCTGATTTTTTTTTTTTAAAGGAATGCTGGGCATGGTGGTCTGTGCCTGTAGTCCCAGATACTCCTGAGGCTGAGGCAGCAGGATTGCTTGAGCCCAGGAGTTCAAGGCCAGTCTGGACAACATAGTGAGATAACAGCAGCAGCAGCAGCAGCAGCAGCAGCAGCAGCAGCAGCAGCAGCAACAGCAACAGCAGCAGCAGCAGCAGCAACAACAACAATAACAAAAACCAAAAAAATTTTTCTATACTGGATATAGGAAGTGTGTGATAAAAGGAGAAAAGTAAATGCATATAACTTGAAGTGTAGTCATTATGAATATCTGTATCCTATTAAAATGTCTTATGATGTGAAACTCCTACTTTTCATTTGGCATTTCATAATCAATATCCCATTTCCATAGCACACCAAGCTTTTACTAAGAAATGCTTCTGGTTTTAGCTGTTGAGCGGGAAATATAAAATATTGGCACTTTTTAGCCGGGTGTGGTGGTACATGCTTGTAATCCAAGTACTCGGGAGGCTGAGACAGGAGGATTACAGATTCACAGCCTACAGCTACTTAGTGAGGCCCTCCTCAATTTATACCCTATTTCAAAATAATGGATAAAAAATAGGTTTGGGGGTGTAGCTCGGAGATAGAATGTCCCTGGGTTCCATCTCCAGTTCCGCAAAATAAAATATTGGCACTTTTTAACTATACTGAATATTGTAGAGATGTTTCATTTAAAATTCTTAGGTTTTGAAAAAGGTATTAATAGCTGGGCATGGTGGTGCATGCCTGTAATCCTAGTACTTGAAAGGCTGAGACAGGAGAATAGCAGGTTCAAGGCTAAGCCTGGACAACTTAGTGAGACTGTTTCAAAATAAAAAAGGGCTGGTAGTGTAGCTCAGTGGCAAAGTGCCCCTGGATTAATCCTCAGAACCACACACACACACAAAAAAAATGTACTAAAGACTAATGTTTTACTCTTTTCTCTTTGAAGGATGTGGTAACTGGACTTAGTCCCCTGCTCTTCAGGAAGCTCAGTAATCCTGACATATTTTCATCCACTGGAAAAGCTAAACTCCAGCGACAACTTAGTCAGGATGACTGTAAGTTGCGGAGAGGAAGCCTGGCCAGTTCTCTATCAGGTAAATATATGATTTTGATTAAATGTGGGAGCTGGAGGTGTTAGTGGTAGAGAGCATGCTTAGCATACATGAGGCCCTGAGTTTAATCCCCGGGACACACCCATGTGCGCACTCACATACACACAAAAGAAAAAAAAAGAAATGTGGGACTGCGTTGTCAATATTTAAGGGTGTATCAACTGATTTGGCGTCTTAACAGCCTCTTCTAATAGTCTTGTATAAAACATTTAAGGGTAAGACTGTTTTCTCTCCTTACTACTTCCTCATGGACTTTTACTTTTTTTTGAAGTACTGGGGATTGAACCCAGGGGCATTCTACCTCTGAGCTACACTCCCAGCCCTATTTTTTTATTCTTTATTTTGAAACAGGGTCTCACTAAGTTGCAGAAGGTGTCACTACTCACTAAGTAGCTGAGGCTAGTTACAAACCTGCAATCCTCCTGTCTCAGCCTCCCAAGTACTGGGATTACAAGCACGTGCCACCATGCCTGGTCTCATGGACTTTCTGAATGCTAGCCACTAAACTTGATAGATATTTCTTGGCTGACCAGTACTTCTGGTTACTCCTTATCAGTCTTTTGTTTTTTTAAAATATATTCATTTATTGGTGCATTGTAGTTAAACATTTTGATAAGTGTCAGGGTATCAGAAGCATGCGTGCACATATCGCTCATTTAGCCTTCCCTCAAATCCCACCCTATTCCCTTCCCCTTCCCTCCTTTTCATGCTCAGCATAGTGATTGACTCTGATAAATTTGTGTATATAAATCGTGTGTATTAGTGGGTTTCCCTCTTCCCCCCTCCCATCACCCTCAGTTAGGTCCTCGTCTTGCTCATCTACAGTTTTCTCCTTTGTCTGGACTCCCTTCTTTTTTTTGTGTGTGTGGTACCGGGGATTGAACCCGGGGGCATTTTACCTCCGAGCTATACCCCCAGCCCTATTTTTTATTCTTTATTTTGAAACCGGGTCTTGCTAAGTCACAGAGGGCCTCACTAAATAGCTGAGGCTGGCCGCGAACCCGGATCCTCTGTTCTCAGCTTCCCAAGTACTGGGATTACAAGCGTGCGCCACCACACCTGGCTCCTCTGGAGTCCCTTCTAAGTCCCATTCTCCCTAGCTTCCACATATTAGGGAGAACATCCGACTTTTCGCTCTTTGTGACTGACTAATCTCACTTAGCATAATGTTCTCCAGTTCCCTCCATTTCCCTGCAATTGATATAATTTTGTTCTTCTTTATGGCTGCGTAAAATTCCATTGTGTACATATCCCATACTTCTGTAATCCATTCATCAATTAATGGGCATCTTGGCTGGTTCCAAAGTTTGGCAATTGTGAATTGTGCAGCTATAAACATAGATATACATGCATTAGTCTGGTAGTTTGGTTTCAGTTCTTTTGGGTAGATGCCGAGAAGTGGTATAGCTGGGTCATACGGTAGGTTCATTCCCATTCTTCTGAGGATCCTCCACACTGTTTTCCAAAGTGGTTGCACTAATTTGCAATCCCACCAACAGTGTATTAGAGTTCCTACTTCTGCACATCCTTGCCAGCATTTGTTGTTGCTCCTTATCAATCTGATTTTCTTTCCTTCTACTTTCGTGAACTTCACATCCATTCCCTCATTTGATATCCTTTTTTACTCCATTTTCCAAATCTAAATCTCATATGTCCTCCCCCCACCTCCTACAAAGAAAAGGCAATTAAAAAATTCAGGGGAACTGGGCATGGTGACACATGCCTGTAATCCCAGTACTTGGGAGGCTGAGACAGGAAGATAACAGGTTCAAGGAAAAAAGATATAGCATAGTTTTAATCTATCAATAGAGGATGAAAAAAAGAGACTCCATTTGTCAGTAGCTAAAAATATTAGATCAGCCCGGTGTGGTGGCGCACACTTATAATCCCAGTAATTGCGAGGCAGAGACCGGAGGATCCGGGTTTGCGGGCAGCCTCAACTACTTAGTGAGGCCCTCCGCAACTTCGTGAGACCCGGTTTCAAAATAAAGTATAAGAAATAGGGCTGGGGGTGTAGCTCAGAGGTAAAACGCCCCTGGGTTCAATTCCCGGTACCACAAAAACAAAACAAAACAAAATAAAGTATAAAATATAGGGCTGGGGGTGTAGTTCGGAGGTAGGACGTCCCTGGGTTCAATCCCCAGTACCACCAAAAAAAAAAAAAAATTAGATCAGTAGAAAGGAAATAATCTTACCATATTCCTTTGTTCAATAGTCAACAATTTTTTTTTTTTTTTTTTTTTGCGGTACCAGGGATTGAACCCAGGGGCGTTCTACCTCTGCGCTACACCCCCGGCCCTATTTTTTTATACTTTATTTTGAAACTGGGTCTCATGAAGTTGCGAAGGGCCTCACTAAGGAGAGAAAGAGAGAGGCAGAGAGAGAGAGAGAGAGAGAGAGAGAGAGAGAGAGTGCTGAGGCTGGCCGTGAACCCGGATCCTCCGGTCTCCGCCTCCCAAACTACTGGGATTACAAGCCTGTGCCACCACGCCTGGCTTAATAGTCAACAATTTTCATCTTAATTTTTTTTTTTGGTGGTACTGGGGATTAAATTTAGGGGCATTCTAACTCCCAAGCTATGCCCCCAGCACTATTTATTTATTTATTTATTTATTTTATTTATTCTATTTATTTGTGTACTGGGAATTGAACCCAGGGCATTCTACCTACGAGCCACACGCCCCCCAGCCCTATTTTTTATTCTTTATTTTGTTTGTTTGTTTTTGGTACTGGGGATTGAACCCAGAGGCATTCTACCTCCAAGTTATACCCCCAGCCTGATTTTATTTCTTATTTGGAAACAGGGTCTCACTAAGTTGTGGAGGGCCTTGCTAAGTTGCCAAGGCTGGCTTCGAACCTGTGATCCTCCTGTCTCAGTCTCCCAAGTACTGGGATTACAAGCATGCGCCACCACGCCCGGCTTATTCTTTATTTTGAAACAGGGTCTGACTAAATTGCTGAGGGCCTTACTAAGTAGCTGAGGCTAGTTGCGAACCTGGATCCTCCAGTCTCAGCTTCCCAAGTACTGGGATTACAAGTGTGTGCCACCACTCCCGGCTTTTATTTTTTTTTTGAAACAGAGTCTCCTTGGGTTACTAAAAGTCTCACTAAATTGCTGAGGCTGACCTTGAACCTGTGATCCTCCTGTCTTAGCCTCCCAAGTAGTGGGATTACAGACATGAGCCACCATTCCCAGTATTCAATTTATTATTATTTTTTCAGTTCCATTTCAGGTCTATTCCCTTGTCTTTATCTTCTCATTCTTTTTTTTTTTTTTGTGCTACCGGGGATTGAACCCAGGGGCATTCTACCTCCGCGCTACACCCCCAGCCCTATTTTTTATACTTTTTTTTTGAAACAGGGTCTCATGAAGTTGCAGAGGGCCTCACTAGGTAGAGAGAGAGAGAAAGAAAGACAGGGGGGGAGAGAGAGAGAGAGAGAGAGAGCGAGAGCTGAGGCTGGCCGCGAACCCGGATGCTCCGGTCTCTGTCTCCCAAAGTACTGGGATTACAAGCGTGTGCCACCACGCCCGGCTTTATCTTCTCATTCTTGTGTTGAAATTTTAATTTTGCTAGTTATGTATTTAATCACATATAGATATTTCTCATTTGCTTTCCTATAGAATTCTGCTCATCTTTTAAGTATATGATTATTTTCTAGTTGTCCGTGAGTAAATAAATTTTTGAATCCAAAAAATTCAAGTTTTTTTTTTTTTTTTTGCGGTACCGGGGATTGAACGCAGGGGGCGTTCTACCTCCGCGCGACACCCCCAGCCCTATTTTTTATACTTTTTATTTTGAAACCGGGTCTCACGAAGTTGCGGAGGGCCTCACTAAGGGGAGAGAGAGAGAGAGAGAGAGAGAGAGCGCGCGCGCACGCGTGCTGAGGCTGGCCGCGGACCCAGATCCTCCGGTCTCCGCCTCCCAAAGTACTGGGATTACAAGTGTGTGCTACCACGCCCGGCTAAGTTTTTTTTTAATTATCTGGACCAATTTTTTTTTTTCTTTTGAGCATTTAAAAACCAGAATTCTGTGTTTTGCTCTGAAATGCTAAATCCCTTCTATCCTGTGAAGTAATCACTTGATTACTAGGTTGTGCATTGTGGAAATGTGATTGTTTGTTCTTTCTATAGAATTTTCATATCTGATTTCAGCCTTCTGTCTTGCTTTATGCCTTCTTAGGTGTTTATTTGAGTATCCAACCTAAGATTTTGCAGAGCAAACTGATAACCCCTTTTAACTGCAACCTCCTCTGTACTTATTCGAACCCGTACCTTCCCTTGCCCAATTCCATTGATTATGATCCACCTATTTGCTCTAGATCCCTCCAAATTGAAAATGGGTGAAATAGGTGTGTGTGTGTATATTTGTTATAATATGTATGTGTGTATAATATGTGTACACACACACACACACACATTCTGTTTTTGGGCAGGGGGCAGTGCTAGGGATCAAATCCAGGGCCTTATGTATGCTACATAAGTGCACTACCCCTGAGCTACACCCCCAGCCCTTTCCCAAAATATTTTTTGCCCCTTCATAGTCAGTGTCTCTCTTTCTTTCTCATTATGGTCTTTATTTTACTTCTTCATTCTCATTTTTTTTATGTATCCTCTTGGAAAACAAAGATAAAAACATATGCTCACTCTTTTTTTGGGGGGTGCTGGAGATTGAAATCAACCTCTCACATATGCTAAGTACATACTTTACCTTTGAGCTACACACCCAAGCCCTACTCTGCTATCTTTTTTTTTTTTTTTTTTTTTTGCGGTACTGGGGATTGAACCCCGGGGCATTCTACCTCTGAGCTACACCCCCAGCCCTATTTTTTTATTCTTTATTTTGAAACAGGGTCTCACTAAGTTGTGGAGGGCCTCACTAAGTAGCTGAGGCTGGTCATGAACCCGATCCTCCAGTCTCAGCCTCCCAAGTACTGGGATTACAAGTGTACTTGTAATCTGCTATCTTTACTCTGCTATCTTTAACTGAAAATGTTTTATGCAGTAGATTCTTGAATTATTGTAAGAATAGTGATTAGAATTTTTTAAAGATTTTCTTTTTTTTCAGTGTTGTTTTACTAAAGAGCTAGTTGTTTTATTTGTTCATATTTCTTCCAGTTTGTGTTGTTTGTTTTCTTCAAATTCTTGGCAGTCCTTGGTATACTTTAAGTCCTTACTGGTATGTGCCCAAATGGGTTTCATCTAAAGTTGTATAATCTTCTTTCCCTACTGTCTTTTATTTTGAAGGAAGATACGATATTAGTGTTTGTATATGTAGGTAGGATGAGTCAATATGGTAGCTTTTCTTTAGAATATAGGTGAGGTGAAGGCAGGTAGTGTGGAGGACTGCACAACATTTGCTGAGAGAAGGAAAGAAGGCAAGTAAGGCAGGCTATACTTATAGGTGTTTAGATGTTTTGAATGGAGAAACATTATCATTAATTTTTTGGTACTTGGGATTGAATCCAGGGCCTGTGCACACTAGGCAAATTATCTACCACTGAGCCACACCCCTCTTATTATGATCTTTGTAAAGGGTTTTATGGAAAGGCTTCCTAGTAAAGGTACATTTGAGAGAAGATTTGAAGCATAACTCAATTTAAAACATATATTGCGTTTTTCTGATTAAAAAGTAAACCCAGATGTGGTGGCTCATGCCTGTAATCTTAGTACTTGGGAGACTGGGTCAGGAGGATTGCAGGTTTGAGGCCAGCCTCAGCAACTTAGTGAGACCCTATTTCAAAACAGAAAATAAAATAGGATTAGGGTTGTTGCTCTGAGGTAGAATGCCCCTGGGTTCAATCCCCAGTACCGCTCCTCACAGAAAAGTGGACTAGTTATAAAAAATTTGAATACAGAAACATGAATCATGTTAAAGTGAAATCTTTCTTAGTCAATTTGCTTTTTTCTACATCTTAGTTCTTAGTTCTCTTTTTAATTTTGTCAAATTGTTGTCCAAATAAGCTGTATTATATTTCATTTATAGCCAAAACAAGAAAACTCCAAATAACTATGATTTTTCCAGGCACAGGAAGAGTTTTTTTTTTTTTTTTTTTTGGTGGTACCGGGGATTGAACCCAGGGGCGTTCTACCTCCATGCTACACCCCCGGCCCTATTTTTTATACTCTATTTCGAAACCGGCTCTCACGAGGTTGCGGAGGGCCTCACTAAGAAGAGAGAGAGAGAGACAGGGAGAGAGAGAGAGTGAGAGAGACAGGGGGAGAGAGAGAGAGCTGAGGCTGGCCGCGAACCTGGATCCTCCGGTCTCCACCTCCCAAAGTACTGGGATTACAAGCGTGCGCCACTATGCCCGGCCAGGAAGAGTTTTTAAATGAATTAGGTGATTAAGTTAAAGCCAATTAACTAGGCATGGTGGCATGCACCTGCAATCCCAATACTTGGGAGGCTGAGACAGGAGGATTGCAGGTTCAAGACCAGCCTCAGCAACTTAGCAAGACTCTAAGCAACCAGTGAGATCCTGTTTCAAAACAAAAAATAAAAAAAGGGCTGAAGGTGAGGGTGTAGAATGCCCATGGGTTCAATTCCTAGCACCAAAAGAAAGATAAAGCCAATTGAAAGTGCAAGGTATACTAGTGAAGTTTAGTGAGTGAGTGGAAGGAAATGAGGGCAGGAAGATAAACTCTATTTATGGAGGGTCTTTTTAGGATGTTTGGCTTAATTCTTTAAACAATGGGTAGCCATCGAAGTTTTTTTTTTTTTTGCGGTACTGGGATTGAACCCAGGGAAATTCTATCTCTGAGCTACACCCCAGTCCTATTTTTTTTTTCGGTACCAGGGATTGAACGCAGGGGTGTTTTACCTCTGCGCTACACCCCGGCCCTATTTTTTTATACTTTATTTTGAAACCGGGTCTCACGAAGTTGCAGAGGGCCTCACTAAGGAGAGAGAGAGAGAGAGAGAGAGCTGAGGCTGGCTGCGAACCCGGATCCTCTGGTCTCCGCCTCCCAAAGTACTGGGATTACAAGCGTGTGCCACCACGCCCGGCTCCAGTCCTATTTTTTTATTCTTTATTTCGAAACCGGATCTCACTAAGTTGTGGAGGGCCTCACTAAGTAGCTGAGGCTGGCCGCGAACCCGGATCCTCCGGTCTCAGCCTCCCAAGTACTGGGATTACAAGCATGCGCCACCACGCCTGGCTCCATCAGAAGTTTTTAACGAAGGAAATGACAGGACTACATTTATTTTAGTTAGATCATTAGTAGCAATGTGAAACTGTTGTGAAGAAAGAGAAGTGGGACTTGCATCTCATCTGGAAAGTTACTGTGATTCTAAACATTTAGACTTTATAGGTGACTTTGTGCATGCATGTGCTTGCATGTGCGTGCTCGTGTGTGCGTGTGCGTGTGTGTGTTTGTGTATAGAACCTAGGGGTATTTTAACTCCAAGCTATACCCCCACCCCAATTTTTTGTTTTGAAACAGTCTCGCTCAATTGCTTAGAATCTTGCTAAGTTGCAGAGACTGGTCTTGAACCTGTGATCCTCCTGCATGAGCCTCCAAAGTACTGGGATTACAGGCATGTGCCAACACGCCTGGCTTATAGTAACTTTTAATGTATCTTTTTTTTTTTTTGGCATTACCGGGGATTGAACCCAGGGGCATTCCTCCGAGCTACACCCCCGGCCCTATTTCTTATCCTTTATTTTGAAACCGGGTCTCACGAAGTTGCGGAAGGCCTCACTAAGTAACTGAGGCTGGCCGCGAACCCGGATCCTCCTGTCTCAGCCTCCCAAGTACTGGGATTACAAGCGTGCGCCACCACGCCCGGCTTAATGTATCTTGTAATAATTTTTTTTTTTTTGGTGGTTCTGGGGATTGAACCCCAGGGGCATTCTATCTCCGAGCTACACCCCCAGTCCTATATTTATTTTATATTTTTGAAACAGGGTCTCACTAAGTTGCGGAGGGCCTCACTAAGTAGCTGAGGCTGGCCTCGAACCTGCGATCCTCCTGTTTCAGCCTCCCAAGTACTGGGATTACAAGTGTGTGCCACCATACCCGGCATCTTTCAATAATTTAAGGCAGTCAGTAAACCTGGACTGAGTTCATGGAGTCTGGTGAGAGCAATATAGATTGTTTGCGTTTTGAATTCTAAGGGTACGACTTGTTTCGGAGAATTTGTCTGCACCACTCATGTTGCACTGAGTTGCAAGAAACCAAGTAGGCAGGACAGGATTGGAAAACTAACTCCTAGACTGCTAATTGATTGGGTGTCAGGATGGGAGATTGGCATTATGTGAATATTACAGAGAACTGAAAATAGTCAATTCATTTCAGTATTCTACTTGGATTCTCAGCACCACCAAGATGTTTGGAGCTTTAAAGGATTACAGATTATAAAATGGATAAAGAAAGCTGGGAGTGGTGGCACACGCTTGTAATCCCAGTACTTGGGAGACTGAGACAAGAGAATTGCAGGTTCGAGGACAGCCTCAGTAAATAGTGAGATGCTCAACAACCTAGCAAGACCCTGTTTCCAAATAAAAATAAAATAGGACTGGGGGTGTAGCTTGGAGGTAAAATGCCCCTGGGCTCAATTCCCGCTACCCCCACACACAAGAAAAGGGGATACAGAAGAACCTCAGTTTGTATCAATAAGATTTTATCCACTTGACACCATTGTGCTTGTGTTTTTTCATTCATTTATCAGTAAAGAATTACATGTGTGTTTTTTGACCCTTGTGTTTGAAGGTAAGCAGCTGCTCCCTTTGTCCAGCAGTGTACACAGCAGTGTGGGACAAGCAACTTGGCAGTCTTCAGGAGAAGCATCTAACCTGGTTCGAATGAGAAACCAGTCCCTTGGACAGTCTGCACCTTCTCTAACTGCTGGCTTGGTAAGTGGTAGTCGAGATGTTGGTTTACTTTGGGAACAAATCCTTAATCCTCAATTGTCATCACCACATCTGTTATTTCCCTTTTTTAGGATTTAGGTGATTTCCCATATTGAAATATAGAACAAGATTGGAATTTTAATTAAATATGTTCTTTATTTTTGTGGTATTGGGGATTGAATCCAGGGATGTTCCACCTTTGAGCTACACACCCCCAGCCCAATTTTATTTTATTTTTTGTGGTACTAGGGATTGAACCCAGAGGCCTTCTACATCTGAGCTATGCTCCCAGCCCTATTTTATTTTTTTTGCGGTACTGGGGATTGAACCCCAGGGCATTCTACCTCCGAGCTCCACCCCCAGCCCTATTTTTTATTCTTTATTTTGAAACAGGATCTCACTAAGTTGAGGAGGACCTCACTAAGTAGCTGAGGCTGGCCACGAACCCAGATCCTCCTGTCTTAGCCTCCCAAGGATTACAAGGGTGCGCCACCACACCCAGCTTATTTTTTTATTTGAAACAGGTTGTCACTAAGTTGTGGAGGGCCTCACCAAGCTGCTGAGGCTGGCTGCAAACCTGCGATTCTCTTGTCTCAGCCTCCCAAGTACTGGGATTATAGGCATATGCCACCATGCCTGGGTTTATTTTCTATTTATTTATTTTTATTCTTTGGTACTGGGGATTGAACCCAGAGGCATTCTACCTCTGAACTACACCCCCAGTCCTATTTTTTATTTTTATTTTAAAATAGGGTCTTTACTTGCTGAGACTGTCCTCGAACCTGCGATCTTCCTGTCTCAGCCTCCCAAGTACTGGGATTACAAGTGTGTGCCACCACACCCGGCTTTTATTTTTTATTTTGAAACAAAGTCTGCATAAATTACTATGCACTGGCCTTGAACCTGGGATTTTCCCAAGTACTGGGATTACAGGAGCATGCCACCACACCTGGCTAATTGTATATAGTCTTTATTTTGTGTGTGTGGTACTAGGAATTGAGTCCAGGGGCATTCTACCTCCAAGCTATATCCCCAGCCCTATTTTTTAATTAATTAAAAAATTTTTAGCCGGGCATGGTGGTGCACGCTTGTAATCCTAACACTTGGGAGGCTGAGACAGGAGGAGCACAGGTTCGAGGACAGCCTCAGCAATTTAGGCTCTCAGCAACCTAGTGAGACCCTCTTTCCAAATAAGAAGTAAAATCGGTCTGGGGGTGTAGCTCACAAGTTTTAAATTAGGAGCTGTTCTGAGTAGCTTGATGAAATGTCACACCACTTGTTCTGTCCTGCCTGGGACATGAGCCATCCCTTTGTCTAGCTGTTATATGCTACCTGCCTGTTTGTCTCTTGTAACCGTGTTAGTTGTCAGATCAGCTGTTCTGGTATTGCAGTGCTTGCGTTCAAGTTACTCTTATTTTACTTAGATAATAATAGCTCCAAAACAACTTTATCATAGGTGTGTGTGTTGCTATGGTTTGGATGTGGTATGTGTCTCAAGGGTTCATATATTAGAAACTTTGTCCCCAAGTATGGTGATGTTAAGAGATAGTGGGACCTTTGAGAGGTGGGACCTAGTTGGAGGTCATTAGGTCCTAGGGGGAGCTGCTCTGGGAAGGGATTAAGGTAGTTCTCCTGAGAGCTTGGTTAGTTCTGGCCAGTGAATTGTTATAAAAGAGTGAGCCTGTCCCTTCTTTGCTCTCGTTTCCTGGCTTGCCCTGTGTTTCCCCTATTGTAATGCCATCTGTCATGATGTGATGTAGCCAAGGGGACCCTCACCAGAGGCTGAATTGATGGGACTATCTGATCTTGAACTTTCAGCCTCCCAAACTGTGAGCCAAATAAGGCTCTTTTCTTTATACATTGTCTAGTTTCAGATATTTTATTATAGCAACAGAAAACTAATTATAGAGTTTGGTACTATCCACAGTTTCAGGCATCCACTGGAGGTCTTGGAACAAATCCCCTAAGGATAAGGGTGGGGGGGTTCTGTACCACATGTGTTCATTCATTCATCATTTGATGGACTTTTGGGTTGTTCCGTCTTTTTTTTCTTTTGGTACTGGGGATTGAACCCAGGGGCATTTTACCTCTGAGCTATACCCCCAGTCCTACTTTTTATTCTTTATTTTGAAAAAGGATCTCACTAAGTTGTGGAGGGCCTCACTAAGTAGCTGAGGCTGGCTGAGAACCTTTGATCCTCCTGTCTCAGGCTTCCAAGTACTGGGATTACAAGTGTGTGCCACCAAGCCTGGCTGTTTTCATCTTTTGGCCAGATGAACAGTGTTGCTATGAGCATTTGTGTACAAATACTTGTTTTGAATACCTTCTT
This sequence comes from Glis glis, assembly GCA_004027185.1. NCBI lineage: Eukaryota > Metazoa > Chordata > Mammalia > Rodentia > Gliridae > Glis > Glis glis. Next base: position 12,856 of record PVJS01052741.1, read on the forward strand.
TTAGTACTTTTGGGTATATACCTAGAATGGAATTACTGGGTAATATGATAATTCTGTGTTTAATTTTTTGAAGAACCAGCAAACTTTTGGTTTGCTATACCACTTTACATTTCCACCAACAAAATATGAGGGTTTCAACTTCACTACATCTTTGTCAGTTCATCATTTCTTTTTCTTTTTTATCATAACCATCCTAGTAGGTGTTAAGTAGTGTCTAATTGTGGCTTTATTATTAAATATGTATAACATTTGCGTACGTGTGTGTGTGTGTGTGTGTGTGTGTGTGTGTGTGTGTTACTAGAGATTGAACCCAGGGACATTCTATCTATAAGCTGTATCCCAGCCCTATTTTATTTTTATGTATGTATGTATTTATTTTGCGGAACTGGAGATTGAACCCTGGGGCATTCTACCTCCGTGCTACACCCCCGGCCCTATTTTTTATTTTTGAAACCGGGTCTCACGAAGTTGCGGAGGGCCTCACTAGGTAGAGAGAGAGAGGAGAGAGGAGAGAGAGAGATTGCGCGTACGCGCACATGTGCACTGAGGTTGGCCGCGAACCCGGATCCTCCGGTCTCTGCCTCCCAAAGTACTGGGATTACAAGTGTGTGCCACCACGCCCGGCCCCCCAGACCATTTTTTTTTTTTTTTTTTTTTG
>PVJS01052742.1:0-13512 GCA_004027185.1 Glis glis
CTCTCTCTCTCTCTCTCTCTCTCTCTCTCTCTCTCTCTCTCCTGCCCCAGTGATCACCTGCACTCCCATTCTCCAGTGAGCTTTCCCTTCATTATAAATCTCTTACCCTGCTAGTAAAAAAAAACAAAAAAAAAATAGAAAAGAAAGAAAAGAAAAAGGAAAACAAGAGAAAAGAAAATCACATGGAAGTAGAACAAGAGTAGAATTGAGTGGCGTAGCCTTAAGACCTCAACGCACCCAACTAGAATTGACTTGGTACTTTGCTGGCGCACCAAAGCAACCTGCTGTTGTAAGTAGCGACTGAACTTTTTTCAGAAACTACTCAGGCAAAAGATATTGTAAAATGAGAACATTGGCATCAAAGCAAACAAAAAAGAAACCCCACATAACTATAAACCTTAATAAAATTCTTACTGGTAAAATAGTAGTACTGGTGGAATGGTCTGAATATTTGTCCACCCCTCAAATTAATACAACCCCAGGGGATGAAAAAAAAGTAAGTGGGGACTTTGGGACATGACTAGGTTATAAGCACAGAACTCTCATGAATGATTAGTACCCTTACTAAAAATAAAATTAATCAGGTATGGTGGCACATGCCTATAATCCCAGTACTTGGGAGGCTGAGACAGGAGGATCACAGGTTCCAGACCAGCCTCAGCAACTTAGGGAGACTCTCAGCAACCTAGCAAGACCATGTTCAAAACCAAAAAAAAGAGCCGGGCATGGTGGCACAAGCTTGTAATCCCAGTACTTGGGAGAGTGAAACAGGAGGATCCGGGTTCACGGCCAGCCTCACCTACTTAGTGAGGCCCTGTTTCAAAATAAAGAATAAAAAAATAGGGCTAGGGGTGTAACTCAGAGGTAGAATGCCCCTAGGTTCAATCCCTGGTACAGAAAAATATAAATAAATAAATAAATAAATAAATAAATAAATAAATAAAATAAAAAGGGCTGGGGTTTAGCTTGGAGGTAGAACACCCCTAGGTTTAATCTCTAGTACCATAAAATTAATTAATTAATTAATTAATTAAAATAAAAAGCAGAGAGCTCATTGTCCCCTTCTATTACATGAAGATACAAGGTGGCTGCATCTGTGAGCCAGAAAGGGGTCCTCACTAGACACAGAATTTGCCTTGATCTTGGACTTCGCAGCCACAACTGTGAGGAATAAATTTCTATTGTCTATAAACTACTCAGTTTATGGTTTTTGTTATAGTAGCCCTAACAGTTAAGATCCTGTAAAGCCACACCCTCGCCTCACCCCATTCACGTGAAGCTCAGCTCACTGCTCCTCCTTCCTTTAGTTTCCCATCGCTGCTATTTGTCGGGATAAATTCACTCATTCTTCCCAGTTGTCCATTCTTACACTTCGAATCATTTTATCCATGGATAATAAGTTTTATCAAGTGGTAGTCTGCATTTGTTTATTCGTGGCTAATTCAAAGCGGTTGGTATAATTTCTCTTAATTCGCCTTCCTCCCATCTCACAGACTGCATTATTTTCAATTAATTCCCAATAAACTCTTAATTGTCCATGCTCTGGCAGAGCTAGCAGAGTTAATCCCTATTTAAGCTAATAGGTTCAACTTCTTCAACAAACAAATCTTTCATGAAAGCTGCTGACAAGCCAGAGTATTAACTGAATCTAGTTTCATTGCTTCTCGTTCTCCTTGATCTTTCTCTCTTATTCTTCAGGAAATACAGTTTTGGTGCTAATGAATATGGAAAAAAAAATAGAGAACACAGCAGAAGGAGGCCGAATGTTCTTAAAGCTCCTGTGCTGCTTCTTGGGCATCAAAGTTCAGTTTAAAAGCCCGTAAACTAGGTAGTTGTACTTGCTAAGCTCATCTTCAAACACAAGGCAAGAGCCAAACACATCTGGCAATGTACGATTTCACTAGTACTTTCTACCAACACCAAGATGAAGAGAGCACTCAGCCAGGCGTGGTGGCTCACACCTGTAACCCAGCACTTGGGAGGCTGAGACAGCAGGTTCAAGGACAGCCTCAGCAAAGTAGGAGATTCTTAGCAACCTAGTGAGACCCTGTTTCAAAACAAAAACAGATGTCGGGCGTGGTGGCACACGCTTGTAATCCCAGTACTTGGGAGGCTGAGACAGGAGGATTGCAGGTTCGTGGCCAGTCTCAGCTACTTAGTGAGGCCCTCCGCAACTTAGTGAGACCCTGTTTCAAAATAAAGAATAAAAAATAGTGCTGGGATTATTGCTCAGAGGTAGAATGCCCCTGGGTTCAATCCCTAATACCACAAAAATAAAATAAAATAAAATAAAATAAAATAAAATAAAATAAAACAAAGATTAAGAAAGCCCAAGCCAGGCATGGTGGCACATGTGTATAATCTCAGTATGTGGGAGGCTGAGACAGGAGCATAGCAGGTTCGAGGCCAGCTTGTGTTAACAGGATCCTGTTTCAAAATAAAAAGTGCCCCTGGATTCAATCCCCAGTACCACACACACACACACACCACACAGCCCTGGAATGTGGCAATGATATGACATTTTTCAATCAGAATTAATTTTCAAAATGGAAATAAATTCACTATTATAAATAATATATGCTTATAATACAAAAATAAGTACAGAGCTGGGCATTGTGGTATATATCTATAATCCCAGCTATTTCAGAGGCTAAGGGAAGAGGACTGCAGGTTCCACACCAGCCTAGACAATTTAGCAAGACCCAATCTCAAAATAAAATTGGAAAAGGTCTGGGGGTATCGTTCAGTGGCAGAGCACTTGCCTAGCATACGCAAGGCTCTGGGTTCAATCTCCAGTACCAAAAAAGGAAGAAAAAAATATCAAAAATGTCTACGACAAAAATGTAAAAAGTTACTTATAGCCCAGAGATTAGATGTACAAATATCCAAATGTTTTTCATATGAATAAAATTTTTTTAACAAAAAACAAAAAGAAGGGCACATTGGGTATGTTATTTTAATACCCTGTGTTTTCTAATTTTTTTATTTGTTTGTTTTATGTTATAGCATAAAATAAATGTCTTGCCTGACATGGTGGCACACACCTGCAATCCCAGTACTTGAGAAGCTGAAACAGGAGGATCACAGGTCAAGGCCAGCCTCAGCAACTTAGCAAGACCCTGTTTCAAAATAAAAAGGTCTGGGGGCATAGCTCAAAGGCAGAATGCCCCTGGGTTTAATCCACAGTACAAAAAAATAAAGAATAAAAATAAAAAATAAATGTCTTCACATTGTTAGGTAGTTAAATGTGGGGCAGGGTAAGAAATGGGACAGGGAGGAGCCCTCCAGAGAAGAGGTGGGGATCGCCCCACTCAACTGTGGTCAGAGACTTCCAACCCGTTACATTACAGCTTTAGATACAGCTGAAAATCCAGCAAGGTGAATTTAGCTCAGTTGCACTAAGCAGTAACCACCTCAAATTATTATGCATGAGGAGGGGTGGGATTTCTGGAGAGTATAAGAACCTCACCATGCGCCAGACCCCGCCCTTTCTTCCTTCTTTCCACTCCCAGACCAGCCAGCTCTGTGACCCTCCTGGTGAAACCACCCAATAAAACCCATTCTGCTCACCCTACCTGTGTCCCCCAAATGAGATCTTTCTTTTGGGGAGACAAGAACCAAGAGAAACTCATGGCTTTGTGACAACATGACAGAATAAACTAATTTATTCAAACAGCAAGGTAGATTACACTGTATAGAAGTTATCATATAATATTTACTCAGTCCTCTGGATGAGAGTTTATGTTGTTTGTAAATTTTGTATTACAAGCATTATAAGAATAATCTTTATAAAGACAGTTTTTCTCCCATATTACTATTTGGGTAGAAAAAGTAATAGAAACAGCATTGCTGGGTCAAAGATTTAAATCAATTTAAAGTTCAAGATACAGGGTCAAACTGTACTACAAGTATTGTATTTCAATTTCTTTTTCTCCACTTTCACTAATGCCTATCATTTTATCTTTGCAAATCATGACACAAAAAAGGCAAGCAACCCAGTGCAATAATATATAAGGGAGATAAATAGCAAGGTGTGGTGGCACATGCCTGTGATCCCAGCACTTCAGAGGCTTACACAGGAGAATCAATGATTTGAGGCCAGTCTCAGCAACTTCACAAGTTCCCTCAGCAACTTATCGAGATCCTGTTTCAAAATAGAAAATAAAGCCGGGGTGGTGGCATACACCCAAGATCCCAGTACTTGGGAAGCTTAGATAGGAGGATCACAGGTTCAAGGACAGCCAGGGCAAGTTGTGAAACTCTCATCAACCTAGTGAGACCCTGTTTCCAAATAAAAATAAAATAGGGCTGGGGGTATAGCTCAGAGGTAGAATGCCCCTGCGTTCAATTCCTAGTACCACAGAATGAATGAATGAATGAATGAATGAATGAGTGAATGAATGAATGAATGAATGAGTGAATGAATGAATAGGGCTGGGGGTGTAGCTTTGAGGTAAAACACCTCTGAGTTCAAGCTTCAGTACCAAAAAATAAAAATAAGGGAGATAAATAGGTGGGAAAAGAAATACAAATGTCCAGAACTAATAAAAGATGCTCAACATCAATCCAATCAAATTAGTGACTCTTTTAAAAATGCAATAATAATATTAGCAAGAATATAAGTTTTAAAGCCAGATGTGGTGGCGCACGCTTGTAATCCCAGTACTTGGGAGGCTGAGACCAGAGGATCCAGGTTCGTAGCCAGCCTCAGCTACTTAGTGAGGCCCTCTGCAACTTAGTGAGACCCTGATTCAAAATAAAGAATACAAAATAGGCCCGGGGGTATAGCCCGGAGGTAGAATGCCCCTGGGTTCAATCCCCAGTACTGCCAAATATATATATATATATATATATATATATATATATACATGTTTTAGACATTCGAATATGATGCTGATAAGAATATAAACTAGGGTCATATTTTGGGAGCATATTTAGTCACAGTGAAAAAAAATGTTGAAATAATATGCTCTGCAGCAATTTCGCTAGCAGGAATTTATCACACAGATAATCTTAAGAAAGTACATAGGGAGAACCAAGATGGCGGGATAGCGAGAGGCAGAGTTTCGCCTGCACTCCGAGAGTCGGAGCTCGGCCAGCGGGAAGACTGCATCTTGCAAAGAAAAGTAGGGCAGCTGAAACTCAACAAAACAATGAGAGCCAAAGTCTAGTGGAATGTGAGGCAGTGGAAAGAGCAGAGGGCTGTAGGGAGCTCAAAGCATTTCACCTGGTAAGCGGAGAGCGGAGACAAAGGCGCCATCTTGGCTGAGCCATGTGGCTCCCGGAATCCTCCAGCAAAGAAACAGTCGATTCTAGTGAAACCAGCGATTATAGCCCACCATCGAAAGCAGCCAACTTCGGACCATGATGAAGCCCAAGTCGAACCAGATCCACACCTACAACGGTGGACTACAAAGGGTGGGACGTGAGCCTCAGCCCCCACAAAGAAAGCGATGTGGAGAGACATAGATGAGGCGGCCAGGCACAGGAGCACCCCAACATCAAGAAAACGAGCGGGTGAAACACAGCACCCCCTGGAGTAGCCTAGCACCGGCGCAGAACACCCCAGCACTGAGGACATGGATGGACATGGTATAGCCCCCCAGAGCCACCCAGCAACAAGAACACGAGTGAGTGAGATTAAGGGAGGCAGCATGTCGCCGGCACTCTGAAACTCAGAAATCGGCCGGCAGGAAGACTGCTTCTTAACAAGAAAAGTGGGGCAGGCAAAACTCAACAAAACAGGGAAAGCCAAAGAGCAGCAGAGTACAAGGCAGCGGACAGAGTGGGGGGCTAAACAGAACTCCACACATTTCACCTAGTAAGTGGAGAGCGGAGGCGAAGGTGCCATCTATGCGGGGCCACGCCTACACTGCAACTCCCGGAGACCAACGGCAAAAAGACAGCAGATCCCTTGTAAAACCAGCGACTATAGACCACCATTGAAACTGATCGACTCCAGAACATGATGAAACCCAAGTCAATCCAGACCCGCACCTACAACAACGATGGTTTCAAGGGGTGGGCCATGAGCCTCTGCTCCCGCAACAAGTGCGATGAGGAGAGACAGAGAAGAGGTGGCCATACACAGGAGCAGCCCAACTCTGAGAACAGGAGCCAGTAAGCCACGTCCCCCATGAGCGGCCCAAAACCATCCTGGACCACCCTAGAACTGAGGACATAGGTAGATGAGACATGTCCCCCTCCCCAGTGGCCTAGCACTGAGAACACGGGCAGGTCAGCCACCAGCCCCGCCCCAGAGACCCACCCCACACTGGGGACATATGGCAGGTGAGCCCTTGGCCCCACCCCCGAGAATCCCTCCCCCCAGCATGGGGACATGAGGCGGACGAGCCCTGGGCCCCACCCCCGGAGACCCTGGTGCTGGGAACTTGTGGCAGGTGAGCCCTCAGCCTCGCCCCCGGAGACCCCTGACCCCGGCGCTGGGGACACGGGGCAGGTGAGTCCTCAGCCCTGCCCCCAGATAACTCCTTCCCCCAGCACAGGGGACATAGGGCAGGTGAGCCCTTGGTTCCGCCCCAGAGACCCCACCAGTGCTGGGGATGTGAAGCAGGCAAGTCCTTGGCCCCACCCTTTGAGAACCCCTCCCCCAGCACCAGGGACGCAGGTCGGGCGAGCCCTTGGCCCTGCCCCTGGAGATCCTCTGGCACTGGGGATGCAGGGCGGGTGAACCCTTGGCCCTGCCCCCGGAGATCCTCCAGTGCTGGGGATCTGGTTGGGTGAACCCTTACCCTGCCCCTGGAGAACCACTCACCCCAGTGCTGGGGACGCAGGGCGGGCGAGCCCCCAGCCCTGCCCCAGAGAACCCCAGTGCTGAGGTCATGGGAGGATGAGCCACGACCCTGCACAGGAGGGACTCCAGACAAAGAGAGAAAACCTCAGATGAGTGAAGGAGGCGAACTGGGGGAGATGGGAGGGAAGGAGAGGGAAACAAACTGGTGCACAGGATGGACATACACAAAGATATCAAAGTCAACTACTATGCTGAAAATGGGAAGGAGAGAGGGGGGAGGCAGGGAGGGTGGGAATTGTGGAGGGCTAATTGACCGATGAATGCATGTATACATCAACCACCCTGAAATCCTTCAAGATGTATGATTGCAATGCACTAATAAAATAAAAAAAGAAAGTACATAAACCAAGATATGCTATTAATGTTATTGGTAGCAGATTATTTAAATAAAATATCATACATTTATACAGTGAGTTGTTATAAGTAAGAATATCTTGAAAATAAATTATTAAACAAAAATTACAAAGCCTAGGTTCTGAGCATCTTTTTGTGTAATATTAAAAGATAAAATTATAGCCGGATGTGGTGGTATACACCTATAATCCCAGTACTTGGGAGGCTGAGACAGGATCACAGGTTCGCAGCCAGCCTCAACAACTTAGTGAGGCCCTCCACAACTTAGACTCTGTTTCAAAATAAAGAATAATGTAGGGCTGGGCGTATAGCTCGGAGGTAGAATGTCTCTGGGTTCAATCCCCAGAACCACAAAATAAATAATACATAAATGAATAAATAAATAGACAGACTAGGGGTGTAGCTCAAAGGTAGAATGCCCCTGGATTCAATCCCTATACCAGGAAGAAAAAAAAAAAAAACAGAGAGAAAGAGAAAATTAAGCCTGATGGCACATACCTGTAATTCCAGCTACTTGGGAAGCTGAGGCAGGAGGATCACAAATTCAAGCCAGCCTGGGCATCTAAGTGAGACCCAGTCTCAAAATGAAATATGGAAAGGGCTAGGAATATAATTTGGTGGTACAGCACCCCTGGGTATAACAACAACAAAAAAAAAGAGATAAAGTTCTATTTTTGATAACTTGTTTTAAGAGTTGTACAGAGGAGTGTGCATTAAGATCATTTTAAGAAAGGCACCCAAGAAACTGCACTACGATTATCTTCAGGGAAGTTCTAAATGTCTTCTGGTAGGAGGCTAGAAGGAAGGAAATTTTATATTCATTTTTACCTTTATTTAATTCTCGAATTTTCTGGCCAGGAACATAAATTATATTTTTATGTCAGCATGAGTTATTGGGTAAATGAAATTATGAGCCATTTCTGTTTTCTCCCATTTATTTTTTGTATAAATAAAGAAAAATGAGGCTTATCTTTTTAAAATTTTATAATTGAGCCCATGATTTTTAGGAAAGCCCTCTGCTATCTTACCATGTCCTTTCACAAAACCTTTTTTTTGTTGTTGTTGTTGTACAATCATTATTTTCTTAAGACAAATGTTCTAGAAGGTAGATACAACAAGGGGGCATACCTCTATGGCTCAAATTTCATGTTATGAACAAAATTGTGTAATGTCACTTCTAAGCCTTGCTCTGATCTATCAATCCACCAAGCTACACAGCTGAAATCACTTCCAAAACAAATCCTTTTGCAGTCAGCAAAATGAAGCAATTACATGAATAAGTTTTTCCACTTGGCCTATTTTGCTGCCCGTGGTTATTAATCAGTCTCACTGACTACATTTTCCATTTTACATCCACTTTCAGGCACTACTCCAGGTGGCGAAACATTTCACATTACATAAATAAAGTAAAACAAAACCTTTGTCCACTGAGCAAATGGATAGACTTCATCTTTTACTCTAATTCTCTCTCAAATCATTGAAAATTACAATACGGCTGCTATAAAAGGATATTCAATATTTTCATTCCATTTGGTTAACTGGAATTCATTTAAGTAAAATTTTACTCCAATAATCTTAACTAAATGAATGAAATCATTGAAGTGGATGCCAAGTGACCTCCCAGCTCTTCTGGCCCCTTTGCTTGCTGGTGATGTGGCTCTGCCTTATCTCTTCTGAATTCGAAGTACCAAGATTGTCCCTTCTGAAACCCAGAACGATTCTTCAGGATACTGGTTCTTAACCAACTACACATCAGAATTACTATTGCTTGCCAGGTGCGGTGGCGCATGCCTATAATCCCAGTACTTGGGATTACAGGGAGTAATCTCAGTACTTGGGAGGCTGAGACAGGAGGATGGCAGGTTCAAGGCCAGCCTCAGTAACCTAGTGAAACCCTGTTTAAATAAATAAATAAATAGAGAGAGAGAGAGAAAGGCGGGCTATGGTTGTAGTTCAGAGGTAGAATGCCCCTGGGTTCAATCCCCAGTACAAAAAAGAAAAAAGGTACTACTCCTTTACACCAATATTCTGGACACAGCCGAAGTGCTGATTTAATTGTTACAGAGTAGTACCAGGGCATTTTTAAAGGTCCCTGTGTGATTCCATTGTGCCCTATAAATCCTGGTCCTCAAGAAGGACCAAAGATTTCTTCTATCTCAATTACACTTCTCTTAAATTTAGTCCAAGTCTTCACAATGAACAGATTTCTGTAGACTGACCCTCCCTGAATAATCATGTGGCTGTAACAAAGCTCCCACTCCCACCATCCACGCTCCTCCTAGGAATTGCATTGCTACGATCAATGGTTCTCCTCGTCCTGCCCCTACAGGTTGGCACGTGACCTGCCACGGGGATATTTTAAGACTCTCAGGTGAGAGCAATGTGCTGCCAAGGTTGAGAAACACTCTACAGGGACCGATACTTAAAATGTGAAGTCCTACCTTGTCAAGTACAGTCCCCGACTTTCCCCAAAGAGATCCCAAAGGACCCCTAGCCACAGGATAATGACAGAGAAGAACATACACCACGACTATATGTGCACATATTCTTCTGTTCCTGAACTTTCATTTGAAAATACCTGCATCATGTTCATTTCTAAAACTCCATCTCCAGAAAAAAAATTATTCTTTACTCCGCAATACAGGGCCAGTCCTAGGGAAAATTAGACTGGAGAATGTTTTCCATGGCTCCTTCTGGTCCCCATTTTCTTTTTTTTCTCTGCTCAGTGACCTCACCGATACCCAGGAATCCCTGACATAATCTCAGAGAGCAAAGCTCTCAGCTAACGAGTTCAGACGTTAGCTTTCAAAAGCATAAAATACTCTCTCACAACCTGTAGAGTATCTGTATTTCATAGGAAAGCTATGAAAAGATTTTGAGTCCCCTTCCAGAAATGCCGCTCTTCTCTTGCTATTCGTTAGAATTGTCACGTCTCTGGACTAAGTTGCTGAGGCCGGCTGCGAACCTGCAATCCTCCTGTATCAGCCTCCCAAGTACTGGGATTACAGGCGTGCACCACCACACCCAAGAAGACATCATTTCTTAACAAAGAATCATGATTATTGACCTCTAAGATTTCTTAGTTACACTGCAATGCAGTTATGCTCCCCTAAATTTGTAGCAGGTAGGTTTTGAATGATCATTCCTAAAAAAAAAAAAAAAATTATTTTTCCTTTTTTTTTTTCTCCAGTATGAGGGGTTGAACCCAGGGCCTCACACATGCTAGACAAATGCTCCACTAGTGAGCCACATCCCCAGCCCTTTTTATTTATTTTGAGATAGGATTTGGCTAAATTGCCCAGCCTCGCCTTGAACTTGTGATACTCCTGCCTCAGCCTCTGGTGAAGCTGGGATTAGAGGTATGTGTGACCATGTCTGTCTTGCTTTCTCCTTTTTAAATTCAATTTAATTTAACTATAGTTTTGAGGTGCCTTTTTGCCTGATATTCATACTCTTTCTCTCATCAAAGTTCATGTATATTTCTGTATTTCTGTATTTGTACACTGTGCATAATAGCATAGAAATCAATAATGGGATTATACTATACATACAAATTTGTATCCTGTTGTTTTGAGATGAATTAAATATTTAATATGTATGAGATACCCAGTTAATAATAAATAATAATGTATCTACTTCCAGGTTTTTTGTTTGTTTGTTTTGTTTTGTTTGATTTTGTGGTACTGGGAGTTGAACCCGGAGGATTCTACCTTCGAGCTACATGCCCAGCCCTATTTTATTTTTATTTATTTATTTTTGTGTGTGTGGTACTGGGGATGGAACCCAGGGGCCTTCTACCTCTGGGCTACACCTTCAGACCTATTTTATTTTTTATTTGGAAACAGGGTCTCACTAAGTTGCTGAGAGCCTTGCTAAGTTGCTAAGGCTGGCTTCGAACCTGCGATCCTCCTGTCTCAGTTTCCCAAGTACTGGAATGACAAGCATGTGCCACTGTGCCTCCCTCTTTTATTTTTATTTTGAAACAGGGTCTCTCTAGTTTGATGAGAGTCTCACTACTTGTTGAGACTATCCTCGAACCTGTGATCCTCTTGTCTCAGCCTCCCAAATACTGGGATTGCAAGCATGCGCCACCACACCCGGCTCTACCTCCAGGTTTTAAAACTAGAGCATTGAGCCAGGTACTTGGGAGGCTGAGACAAGAGGATCGCAGGATCAAAACCAGCCTCAGCAACTTAGTGAGGCCCTCAGCAACTTTGTGAGAACCTGTTTCAAAATGGAAAGTGAAATATCACTGGGGGCATAGCTCAGAGGTAGAATGCCCCTGGGTTCAATCCCCAGGACCCCCCCCCACACACACACACACACCAGGGCATTGCAATGCCTGTGCAGATCACCTGCTTTGAGCAGCATCTCTTTTTCCTTCTCCACTTTGACCCTTTGGATCTCTGGGAGATTGCCCTCAAATCTCTTCCCAATTACTCTCCTCCTCTTCTCTGTTTCAGGGAAACACATTCCCAGTTTCCTTTGCCCTCCAGTTCTCCAGGAGCCTAGCCAAAGAGAGAGAGTGGGCAACGCCAGGACAGCTCTCCTGTCCCCTGCGGTATTGCAGCAAAGCCTGCTTCTTTGCGGTCCTGCTCCCGCCAGATGGCTCCTCCCTTCGTGAGCCCCGTTCCCATGAGGCAGTGCTGAGCTTACCTCCAGCACCTGCCCGAGGTCTGGCACCTTCTCCTGCCATCCCCCCTGCTCCTGAGTGGCTGACTCATTATGCCTGGTTTGGCTTCCATCATCTGTGCAGTCAATTACCTGTATTAAATCATCTCTGCTTGAAAGACCAAGAATAGATTCTGATTTATAAGCAGGCACTAAAAGCTCTTCTATCTCTAGTTTGTTAAGAAGATTTATCCTGCTTAATTGTTTAATTTTATTGAATTCACATTCCGCATCTCCTTAGATGATGATTTGTTCTTACTCCTTTAACTTAATGTGATGAATTACATTTGTACATTTATACATCTTCCTCTTGTTAAAAACCTTTGTATTCATGGGATAAACCCAGTTATCATACTATATTATATTTTTTATAGATTGCTACACTTGGTTTGCTAGTTTCTAGTTTCCAATTTGGGCTATAAGGTACATGAAGGAAGATGAGCTGTGAATTTGCTCTTAAATATTTCTTGTATAACATCAGTATCAAGGTTGTGCTGGTCTCATAAAGTGAACGAACAAATGTTCCTTCTTTTCCTAGTCTGGAATAGCTTTTGTAAGATGGAAATATCCATTCCTTGAAATGTTAGGAAGAACTTACTGGCAGAAATATCTAGGCCCACTCATTCTCTTTTTCGGAGAAAAAATTTTGAATTTCTACTTAAAACTCTTTAGTAGGTTAGAAAATTTTTCAGGTTTTCTATTTTATCTTGAACATTTATAAATTTGAATAATGAAAAGTCTTAGATATTATTTCCTTCACTATAACCTTTCCCTGATTATATTTTTCTCAATGAGATTGAATATAGATTCTATTTCTCAATCTCTATTTCTATTTCACATGTCCCTTTCCATTCCTCCCTGTCTGTATTCAGCATAATTTTTTTATGTCTAACTTTCAATTCACTTATTTTCTCTTTGGTTCTATCTAATATGGTATTTAACCTGTCCATTGAGTTTTCATTTACAGTATGTTTTCTATTTCTGACGGTCTCTTGAATTCGATTTTGTTATCTGTGTGATAATAACATATGTAGTAATTATACTTTATATTTCTGATGTACCATATAGATTTTTTAAACATATTAAACATAGTTTTGACAGTCACATAATAATTCTAATATCTATAACCTTTATGAATATCATCTGTTTCTACTTAGGATGCTTGTAACATCATGAGTTTTGTGATGTCTTTTTATATCTCATTTGATGCAATTTTTATATATGGTAACTCTTTGAGATTTGGGATCAATGTGAATTTCTTCAAAGATGTTTCATTTTTGTTTTGCTGAGTGTTTGCAGATAACACCAACTAACGACTATAAACTGTAAAATAAATTCTGCTTAAGGCTTTTATAAGTAATGCTGCAATAAACATCAACCTATACATGCATTAATAATGATTTTCTAGCCGGGTGTGGTGGCGCAAGCTTGTAATCCCAGTACTTGGGAGGCTGAGATAAGAGGATCACAGGTTCATGGCCAGCCTCAGCTACTTAGTGAGGCCTTCCGCTGGGGGTGTAGCTTGGAGGTAGAATGCCCCTGGGTTCAATCCCCAGTGCCAAAATAAAAAACAATAATGATTTTCTAGAAAACAACTAATGAATCATGGTCATGATTGTGTGTGTGTGTGTGTGTGTGTGTGTGTGTGTGTGTGTGTGTATGTGTGTGTTACT
>PVJS01052743.1:0-13514 GCA_004027185.1 Glis glis
TTTTTTTTTTTTTTTTTTTTTTTTTTTTTTTTTTTTTTTTTGCGGTACCGGGGATTGAACCCAGGGGCTTTCTACCTCCGAGATACACCCTCGGTCCTATTTTTTTATACTTTATTTTGAAACCGGGTCTCAACGAGGTTGCGGAGGGACTCACTAAGTAGCTGAGGTTGGCCGCGAACCCGGATCCTCTGGTCTCCGCCTCCCAAGTACTGGGATTACAAGCATGTGCCACCTCGCCTGGCTGGAATGCCTTTTTTAAACTGGGATTTTACTTCAGATATTATAGAGCAAATGCGAATGTACTTAATAAATTCACCATGTAGATGGCCTTAGTCAAGAAATGTATATGACCTCAAATTAGGATGTTTCAGAGCCAGGCCTGGTGGCGCGCGCTTGTAATCCCAGTACTTGCGAGGCTGAGACCAGAGGATCCGGGTTCGCGGCCAGCCTCAACTACTTAGTGAGGCCCTCTGCAACTTAGTGAGACCCTGTTTCAAAAAAGATGTTTCAGAATATTTTGAGGTAATGATACTTATTTAAAAATTTGTAAATTTCTCGGAAGCAAATGACTATTCAGGATCATAGAACTATTCTCAAAATGTTAATAGATGCTTGCCATTCACTGTTGATATTGATAATTATGTTTTTCCCACAGAAGAACATTTCTAGAACTAAAGACTGACCTAATTGTTCTTCCTATTACTCCTTCCTGCCATTACACCTTACGTAGAGTTACATATAGTACACTGAGAGTGCATTCAATACAGCCATTCATTGAGTCAACCTAAGAATGCAGGCCAGTAGAACCAGCAAATATTGTTAATTACTGTTTCTGCTTCTGCACATCCCCCCCCTTTTTTGTAGTACTGGGGATTGAACCCAGGGGCATTCTGCCTCGGAGCTACACCCCCAGCCCTATTTTTTTATTTTATATTTTGAAACAGTCTCTCACTAAGTTGTGGAGGGCCTCACTAAGTATCTGAGACTGGCCACTAACCTGCAATCCTCCTGTCTGGGTCTCCCAAGTACTGGGATTACAAGCTTACACCACCATGCCCAGCTTGCACATGGCCCCTTTAACATTTTTTGACACCCGTCACAGCAGTTTATTTTTCAGACATAAAAATAGCAGATCATCAGCACATAATTTCAAAAGAATTATTGGACTGTTTACTAAGATAGACATAAGACAGTATCTTGACTCTGCTGCATACTTGCCTTTGCCTGATGAATAGATGGTGACAAATTTAAGGTTGGGTCATGACTAAGAAAGTATTAAATGATAGAAAAGAGGAAATAAAAGATCATAAAAGGTTAGGAAAGGCTGTAAAATATTCTTTATACTTTAACTATCTCAGTGAGAATTATAAAACATAAAGCAAAGAAGCCATTTATAAATGGATTCATTGACACAGCATCAATATCATGTGGCAGCTTGTTACAGAATCTACTGAAAGACTAGAGATGTAGTTCAGTGGCAGAACGCTTGCCTAGCACACACAGGGCTCCAGGTTCAATCCCTAGAGCACGTGTGCGCACGTGCCTCTACTAAATCATAGTCTTATTAGCATTTTAACAGGATCTCCAAGTGATTCATATGTACTTTAAAGTTTGAGAAGCATTAGAACAATGTCTTTTAAATACTGATTATCCAGCCAGAAATACATTCTGTATCATCTGCCTGTACACATAGAGGAGCATGTACCCACACACATTTTGGTCTCTCAGTTCCTTTACTTCCTAACCTCCAGTGATTTTGCTTCCACCCAACTTTAGCTATGCACTCCCACAACAGCAGCCGGGACATTATATTGCCAGTATCAGGAACCACTCCAGAATTTCACTTTCATACATCTGGCTATTTGACTGTCTCTCCCACCTTCCAGCTCACTCCCTGTAGTTCCTAATGCAACCTTTTTTTTTTTATCCCATAGATCTACAATCCATTGATCCTACCATTATTTCACTTTCATTTTCTTACTTCCCTGCCTACCAACTTTTAATTCTAAGCACTCTGTCATTATAATCATTCCTGCATGCATCTCAGTCCTCTTGCTTTCTATGGCTAAATTATTGGTGCTCCATGCCTGCATGTGTACAAGTAGATCTGGTCGGAGAAAAACAGGACCATGCTAACTTCTCGTTTTAATTTGTTGGGCACTAACTTCAAGTGAAACTTAAGTATTGCCTGACAGTTGCACTTTATTTCCAGTCCATTGTTCTCCATTTTCCTATAGAATTATATTGTACCTTTGTACTCTTTAAACATGTAGCACCTTTCCTGATTTTACTCTCCATTGATAACCTTGGTTTCTGTTTCCCTCGTTAGAAGAACTTTTTCACAGATTACCACCACCACAGAGACCCACTTACCCTACCTGCATTGTGCCAGTAACTCAGCCCTCTCCCGACTGCATTGTGCCAGTAACTCAGCCCTCTCCCGACTGCCGTAGAGAGTGCTTACGCTCATAGCCAGAGCCCACTCACAGACACTTCTTTAGCAATTCTTCTTTCTCCATACCTCCTTAATTTTGCCCTTTTTCATGGTTATTTTCTATGATTGTATTTTCTTTTACCTTTCAATCTTTTTCTCTCATTTTAGCAAAATTCCTCAGAAAGAATTATTCATACTTTTTATCTTTAATTTCTTTCTACCCATTCTTTCTTGAACCCACTCCAATTAGCTCCCCTCCCGACCATGTACATATCCAGCTGCATATTCAACAGCTCTTCTCTTGTCTAGTAGGCTTCTCTAGTAGGCATCTCAAACTTAACATGTCCCAAATCGCTCCCCACCCATGTGCTGAACTACCCACTTCTCTCACCCTTGCCTCTGCTATAGCTTTAACGTTTGTGAACCAGAAAGACAAGAAGTTATTGTGGTTTTAGTTTTCAGGGTTTTGTTTGGTTTTGGTACTTGGGAATGAACCCAGGGGCAGTTTACCTCTTGAGCTACACCCCCAGCCCTTTTTATTTTGAGACAGGGTCTCGCTAAGTTGCTAAGTTGCTGAAGCTGCCCTTGAACTTAAAATCCTCCTGTCAGCCTCCTAAGTACTGAGATTACAGACATGTTCCACCAGCCTGGCTACTTTTCAGTTTTTTAATTTTTGATGAGGCTGATCATTTTTTGAATGTTTAAGAATCACCTCTTTGTTCTTGACTTTTCTGTTATTTCTTTGTCCTTTCTACTAGGGTTTTTTTTTTTCCCAGTCAAATCTATTGCTCATTTTCCTTAGTTAATACACACACACACACACACACACACACACACACACACACACACATATACACACACACACACTACATATAAAATTAAAGATATCTATCTTTTGTTTTTATAATTTCGTTTTATTTTTGGTGCTGGGGGTTGAGCCCAGGGGTATCCTAAAATAGGACTCTGAGCCCTATTTTTTTATTTTTGAAACAGGGTGTCACTAAGTTGTGGAGGGCCTCACTAAGTTGTGGAGGCTTGCAGCGAACCTGTGATCCTCCTTTCTCAGCCTCCCAAGTACTGGGATTACAGCGTGCTCCACCACACCCAGCACGTTTTTATAATTTTTGACAAAATCACTAGAATTTCAAGTTGAGGGCATTTATAACTTTTTTTCATTGTAATTTGATTTCCTCTAGTGTTTTACCATTAAATTTGGTGCTTGCTATTTTGCTTTCAGGAGGAAATTAAGGGCATTATTTTTTATATGTAGTTTCCCTTTGTTTCTAGAATTAGGAAAATTCAAGCCATCTTCCCAGAAGTCTCCATCTTGAACCTCTGCAGTATCTAGGTAACTGGAATAGGGGATAGAAGCCAGTACATCCCCACGATGTTCTAAGGAAGGCTGGGCCTGGCTATTTGTTTGAATTCACCTCTGCTTTTTGCTTTGGCATCACCACCTTGTACCCTAGCAACCTGGAGGCTTTGGCCATGACCTTATAAGAAGGCCTGAATGTTCCTGCCCCAGCCTCCCCTGGGGGAAGGTGCCACATTTGCCTCTGCACATCTCTGTACCACCACAATCTCCTGGCTCTGACAGGCGGCCCTTTCTTACTGAAGCTGTCATTATTAGGTGGGATGTGGTTTTAGAAATTCTCTTGTATAATACAAAATAATAATAACAATAGCTGACATACTAAATACTTGCTGTGTGTCAGACACTATTCTGTTTTCTGTGTAACAGCCCTTTTAATCTAAGGGATAAAACCTCATGAGGTAGGTATTGGGAATACCATTTAAGAGGTGAGGAAACTAAGACACAGAAGGGGTTTAATAACTTGCCAGGGTCATACAGCTAGTGGGTATTGATTATGAGTGCTCAGTAAATGGTATAATTACTGTGTAAGGATGATAATAATCTGGAGACAATTAGAAAATGTGTATTTATATCCCAAGCATTTTGTTCCAGAAAGTTGGGAGTGAATAACCTGAATGAAAAAAATAAGCATCACTCCCTGACAATGTCAGGTGAATGAGATCTTCACTTTGGCTCCACTGATCATTTCTCTGGCAGCCAAATGGCCATTCATCGAAAATGTATCTGGAATAGAGTCTCAAGCGCATTAAAAAAAAAAGCTAAGGAAATTTTTCTAAATGGGATTCTCACACTTAAGAGAAAAAAAGACATAAAAGTTTTAACAATCCAGAAAAGGAACAAGGTTTTTGCCTTTTGTATTTGCTTCTGAGACTTATAGGATACTTTTGGTTTCAGTATTTTCTTTTGTCTCATAGAATCTAAGAATAAGCTCTGTACTGGACCCAGTTAGGAGAGGTAAATGGAAAAGAGTTATGTTTCTGAAACTGAAATTGAAGCCTGCTTTGGTTGCATTTGAGAGGAAAATAAGTCATGGTTTTTCTGTAATCAATGCCTGTGAATTTTTCTTTTTGAAATGTGTGTTTCCTACCACCATTCTGTACCTCATGCCTAAGAAATACTATTGTATTATTTTGCTTTTTAATTGATCCTTGCCTCTTTTTTTAATAGTTCTCTACCCTGACCCTGTTGAAAAATGAAATTAAATCATCAATCATATTATGACACTTTCTTGCTTTCAAAACATTCTTGACTTTCAAATGACTGGTTTTCTTAAAATTGGATATTTTTAGAGGCAGAATCTTTATTTAAAGACTTAAAGCTTCATCGACCTCTTTCTACCTACTTTGAATAGATAAATATACTAAACTCAATTCTAAGTTAAGCAAAAGGGGATGTATTAGGATATCTGCAGTTTTCTGGAGAGCCTAGAAGAGTGGGGATTTGGGCCAGGGAATGGGCAGAAACAAGGCCCCGTAGAAGCCTGGAAGCAGCAGGGGCAGTCTCATTAGCCTCTCGTCTGCCAGGATAGAATGGTACCATTCAGTCTGAGATCTTCATCCCTCTCCTCAGTCACTTCCACAGAGGGAGCATCTGCTTGCCCTGTTGCCTTGCCTGCCCACTGGGGGTATCAGGAGCAGTTGTAGGTCTATTTCAAGTTTGGTAGTTGAGTTGTTTTTTGGTCAAATTAAACATTGTGCATTGGATTAGAGAAGTTTAAATCCCAGTGAACAGTGCAAATGTTTTTGATTGTTGTTGAAAGCCATGACAATGGAAAGAAAAATAGAATTTCTCTCTCTCTTGTTTGTGAATATAAACAGTAGGTCCATGGGAAGGTTTCTAAGTAGGTCCATGGGAAGGTTTCTACTGTGTCAAATATCTTGCGGACATGTAGAATTTTCTGCTTTAATACATTTCTTTTAGATAGAACTAGCTCTTTCAGAAAACATTTGTAATAAGCCACTGATTTCTTTCCTCAAGTACTTTCATTTTCATACCATTGGTGGGTGGTGGTTCTGTGTGTGTCCCCACCCGGTAGCACAGAACAGAACAGATACGTATGTCTGTATGGAGTTTTTATGTGGTACAATTTTATACTTTTGCATTTTTAATACTAGTACATTATGATTCCTGGGTCTCTTTTTTCTCTTGTTTTCCAATATTTCTGAGCCTGAGAAACATGTATATCACCGTTAGTTTCTTGGTACTGACTATGTTCCTGGGATGGAATAAGTATTAAAATGTACAGTAAAGACCACACCAAGTTTTATATCATAAGAAAACAAATTATCTATCTCACACTCCTAATCACAGTTGAAGGAATTATAGGGGATGTGGAAATGAAACTCCGACACTGGGTAGTATGCTTTTCCCTGGGAAACTAGACTGAGCTGCTTTTCTGCCAGGATAACTTAACATCTGGTTTCTGGGGACTGTGCATATCTTCCACCCTGACTCTGATCTAAATGTTGATAGAACATACTTCATGCAGTAATGATTTCACTGAAGTGATAGACTACTTTCAGAAGTGTCTTCTCATCTGTTTGCTATTATAAAATTACCCCTATTTTTCTCCTGAGTAATACTCTTGCATTAGTATTTTCCAAAGAGATGGTAAATGCAAATTAAAAAGACAAAGGAGTAAACTTGTAAGCACAAAGTCTCTATTCCCTTTGACCTACAGTTCTACTTCCTATAATTTCCTAAGATTGTAATAAGATGAAAAATGTATGCAGAAAGTTCATTTCAGCATTTACTATTTAGTGAAAACATGGAAACAACCTAAATTCGTAGCAGTAGAGCACCAATTTAGTAAATGATCTATACACAAAGGAATATTATACAGACATAAAAATAATGGTATAATTTTATGTGTCTATTGATCTGCAAGGATAGTTGTGATATGGAATAATGTCTGACATATCGAATGAAAAGCAAATTACAGAACAGAGCATACAGCACTTATATGCTCCATTTATGTAAAACTGTACTTATTTCTGCATGTGTATGTATCCATGGAGCAATGTCTGAAAGTATGTTTAAACAGTGGTTATGTCTTGTGAACAGATTTAGAGATTTCTTTCATAGTTTATTGCCCATTCTGGGAGCCAGGATTATGATGTCGAAGTTTATCCTTTTTAGTGATTTTTATACCATATTAATGTAATTTAAATAGATTTTAATATTCATTAGTAATAATTATGACTCTTGAATTACTTTTTCAGTTGTTTTTGTTAAAGTCTTTAAAACATGAAGACCACAATTGGTTTCTTTTTTTTTTTTTTTTTTTTTTTTTTGCGGTACCGGGGATTGAACGCAGGGGCGTTCTACCTCCGCGCTACACCCCTGGTCCTGTTTTTTATACTTTATTTTGAAACCGGGTCTCACGAAGTTGCGGAGGGCCTCACTAAGGACAGAGAGAGAGAGAGAGAGAGAGAGAGAGACACAGGGAGAGAGAGAGAGAGTGAGAGAGAGCTGAGGCTGGCCGCGAACCCGGATCCTCCGGTCTCTGCCTCCCAAAGTACTGGGATTACAAGCGTGCGCCACCACGCCCGGCCTCACAATTGGTTTCTTGACGTTGACTATGCCAGACCATAGTATCTTAATATTTTAAGTGTGTCTTTAGCTTATGTTTTACTAGCACCTCTGTCTTAGCTTGTATATTTTCTAAGAATAGTAGCTGTATTTGTCAAGGGTGATCTGTATATCACATAGCATAGTACATCCTGGAAATAAACACTCTACATGTTACCCCTTGCATGTGAGATGTCATTCAACTAGTTTCTTTGACAAATCATTTTCTGCTCTATTCAGGTGTAGAGTTCGGTGCTCGAATGATAACAATCGATGGAAAACAGATAAAACTTCAGATATGGGACACGGTAAGTATAGCAGAAGTACACTGCATGACCTAAATAAAGTTAATTTATTAAAGTACATTGTATGCTTGTTTTGTTTAGTGTTATTTTTACAGTTTTGTAGATACTGAAATCCTGCAGTCATGGAGTGAAATGTGGTGCTAAAAGAGATTGGTTTTTCCTATGCAGGTGCGCCCGCAGGCATTGGGTGTTGGTGGACACATCTGAATCAATGTTCGGGCTGTGTAGTCTAAATGGAAATGCCCTAGAAACTGTATTTTTAAGAAAAATAATCAGCATGTCTAAAGTATATGTATGAAGTAAAATAATAAGAATATCAGTACCATAGGATAACTTATCCTGACAACTTACTTATTTTAAATTTGATTTAGTCCCAACCTCTTGAAGCCATCTTGCTCCTAATCCAATATCCTAATTCTTTCATTTACCCCTGTTCATTGAGTATCTGTTACATGCCATGCTATATAGTTTTTAATGGTAGTTTCTCATCTGAACCACGGAATACAGATAACTTGAGTGACTATCTTCTTGATTCTCCCTTGTAGTTACTTAGCTGGGTGATGGCACATGCCTATAATCCCAGTACTTATGCGGCTGAGACAGGAGGATCACACGTTTAAAGCCAGCCTCAGCAACTTACCACCACAAAAAAGAAAAAGTAGTTACTTTATTACATACAATGGATACCCTAAGGCAGGGGTTTTCAAACTTTTGATTTCAGAAGTCCTTTGTGCTATGTGTGTGGGGGAGGGGGCAACAACAGGAGAGGTACTAGGATTAAACCCAGGAGCATTCTACCTCTGAGCTACAACCTCAGCCCTATTTTATTTTATATTTTGAAACAGGGTATTGCTAACTTGCTAAGGGCCTTGCTAAGTTGCTGAGGCTGGCCTCAATCAAACCTGTGATCCCCTTGTCTCAGTCTCCCAAGTCCTGGGATTACAGGTATGCGCCACCACATCCAGGTCCCTTTATGCTAATAAGGACCCCAAGGAACTTTAGGTGATATAGCTTAGAGTTATCATTATTTAGTATTTTAAAAATTAAAACTAGCCAGGCATGGTGGCGCACGCTTAGTGAGGTCTTCCGCAACTTAGTGAGACCCTGTTTCAAAATAAAGAACAAAAAATGGGGCTGGGGGTGTAGCCCAGAGGTAGAATGCCCCCAGGTTCAATCCCTGGTACCTCAAAATTAAATAAAATAAAATAATAAAAAATTAAAATTAAAACTAGCTGGCGTGGTGGCGTAAACCCGCAATTCCAGCACTTGGGAGGCTGAGACAGGAGGATCACAGGTTTAGGCCAGCCTCCGCAACATAGGGAGACTTTCAGCAACCTAGCAAGACCCTGTTTTAAAACAAAAAATAAAAAAGAGCTGGAGGTGTAGCTTGGAGGTAGAATGCCCCTGTGTTCAATCTTCAGTAACTAACACACACGCGCGCGCGCGCACACACACACACTAAAACAAATTTATTAGATATTCAATCATTAATCTTTTTGTGGTATTGGGGATCGAACCCAGGATCTCATGCATGCTGGGTAGGTAACCTACCACTGAGCTGTGTCCTCAGCTTCTGTTTAATTTTTTAATAATAATGAGCTTATTACTTGTTAAGATAAATACTGCTACTTTTATGGAAATAAAAGCAACTACACCCATGTAAGATTAATTTGTCACATATCATAGCTCTTTAAGGAAAGAAAGAATCATGGTAAATATCTATTCTTACAGACTGGATGCCCAAGACCAAGCAAGTCTTGACAGCTGTTGCAGAACCTAGGTTTCCCGATACCTCCTTTGTAACTACAGTTGTCTCCTAGGTGGTAAACCCTGCTTCCCTGTCCTCTGTCCTGAGTTATCCATTGGACTCCGGGTTCTCGTGCTTTCTCACTGCCTCTTCAGTGAAGATTCATACTTTCACGGTTTCTTAGAGGTTTCCTCCCTGAGCTTATAGCATCTCAAAACATTTTTGGTTTACATTCTTTCAGGCAACCTGATTTCAAAATGTCATGGAAAAGAGAGAAATAAAATACCAAGTCTTTTCTTTCTGAGAGGTTTAAAATTAGGATCTCCAACCAAAAGGAAGTATTTGCTACTTCTGTATTAACAGTTTCTAATTTTTAAAAACATTGTTGTTTTTTCAGAATTGATCTACATAAACTAGCCAGTAACCTGGAGTACGCACATCACTCGTTCAGAGTTGGGTAGTGTGAAGCAGGCAACTTGCTATGTCTAATAAACATGTTTTACCTGCCTTAAGCACGTAAATGCTTGCTTTGCTTGAAATGCCTCTTTCCCTCGCCGTTTAAGGCAGCTCAGGTATCACCTCTTTTTTGAGGCCTTTCTGACCCCCACGAGAAGAACTTATTCTTCCCACAGTATTTCATGCGTATTTTATTATAGCTCCAATTCCATTGTCATCTTAGTTTTTTGTTCACCTATTCATCATCCTCAGAATAAGCTTCTTAAGAGAAGTCTTGTTCAGCCTTGCCTGTTACGTTCTTAGCTCAGTGACTGAAACAGTTGCAAATTTAACTGAAGTAATAAGTAAAGAATCTCATTTTGTCTAAGCATCTTGTAGTATTATTGAATGTGTTCGAGAGATATGTTGTACCAAAGTACCTGGTTTCAAAAAGGAAAGGTTAATATAGTAGTGATAGTTATATTTTAGGTACAAACCACCTCATTGTGTATAGTTTATTCTAATTTATTCTATTTTTCTTCTGTACTTAAAGTGTTCCCTTAAATCTTTTGTGTTTTGTTTTGTTTTGTTTTGGGAAACTTGAGTAAACCATTCATTCCCTGGTTGTCTTTGTTTGTAGGTTAACTAGTCATGCCATTTATCCCTCTTTCAGTTGCCTTCTCAGCACATCCAAATAAACTTAACACATATTTTAGTTAAGTACATATATCTGTTCAATTTTTCCTATAAATATTTTTATCTTAGATTTACAAATATTTTCCCATCAAGTAAAAGTGAAACAATTGACAAAATTATATAGAAACTTACATGCTTAGCAGGGTGTGGCAGTGCACACTTGTAATCCCAGTACTTGGGGGGCTGAGACAGGAAGATTGCAGGTTCGCGGCCAGCCTCAGCTACTTAATGAGACCCTGTTTCAAAATAAAGAATAAAAAAATAGGGTTGGGGGTGTATCTCGAGGTAGAATGTCCCTGGGTTCAATCCCCAGTACTGCAAAAAAAAAAAAAAAAAAGAAACTTACATGCTTAAGGTTCCGTCTCAGCAAATGACAGACTTGGTTTTGTACTATTGAAAATCATATCAGTTTACTTTCGACTTACTATTTAAAAACCAAAGCCAGGCACAGTGGTGCACACCTGTAATCCCAGTACTTGGGAGGCTGAGTAGGATCTCAGGTTAGAGGCCAGTGTGCGGGAACTTAACAAGACCCTGTTTCAAAATAAAAAATAAGGCTAGGGTTGTAACTCAATACCTAGTAGCATTACATAAAAAATTTAAAAATGTAAATATTATTTTGTTTCAGTGCATTATTAAAGATGGATGACCAGAATGCAGTAGGGCCAGGAAAGAGGTGCCTGGTACTCAGAACTGGGAAACAGTCCTGCCTGGCCTTCTGCCTCTCCTCTCTGCTCCCAACACACTCCACCCCCTACCCCCATCCCCACTGAAAGGCTTTTGAGGTCCAGCTGTTATGCCCCCTCTTCTTGAACAACCACAGGGACAGGACACTGTCTTAGCCATTTGATTCTGCTTTCATGATTACCTCCCACCTATGGCCTCCAGTTTCTCTTCTGTGGCAGCATTAAAAGAATCCGAAGTTGAAGATTATATCCTCTTTCAAGTCTCTTTTTTTCCTCAAAGTAAATATCCTAAAATTTTTTAAAGCATTGAACATGTGCTATTCTTTCTAGTTATTTTCATCCCTTGTTTCTCTTTCAGGATCTGATTCAGTTTCTAAAGGAGACGCCCTTGTAAGGCCCAGAATTAAATAGTATGGGTTTACATTTTTACCATCCTTTCTGTGAACACCGAGACAGCCTAAAAATTAGTTTGATTCTCTAAAGTGATTGTCATCCAAAACAAGTCTTGTTCATGCTGTAAATTTCAAAATTCTTTAACTTAGTCGGGCATGGTGGCACACTCTTGTAATCCCAGTACGTGGGAGGCTGAGACAGGAGGATCGCAGGTTCGTGGCCAGCCTCAGCTATTTAGTGAGGCCCTCTGCAACTTAGTGAGACCCTGTTTCAAATAAAGAATAAAAAATAGGGCTGGGGGTGTAGCTCGGAGGTAAAATGCCCCTGGGTTCAATCCCTGGTACTGCCAAAAAAAAATTTTTTAACTCAATCATAACGCAGTTTCTTGATCATAGGTCTTAATTTTAAAATTGATTCTATTTAATAAAGTGCCTGACATAATGCTTAGGCAACTGACAGTTTATTTGGCTATGTGGGATTTTTCCCCTTCTTTTTGGTTTTTATCTGTGTTCTATAAAGCTGGAATTTTTAGATAATTTAAAAGAAATACTACTGTAATATTGATTCTCACAAATCTTAATTATATCTTTATTGGCTCTTATTGCTCTTTGGGATCAATCAAGATAACATATTTCAGTGCCTATTATAAATACACTTCAGTACTCTGAGTTAAGTCCTCAAGGAGAACTAAAGAGGAAACATTTGAGCAGTATGTTCACTTTATCTAATCAATATTATTAAGACCAAAGACCACATGAAAGTATTTTCGGATTTGTGAGGAGAAAAGGATAATTGTGGACTATAGTAGACAAGCTTCCTAGATTTATGAAAAAATTAGGGTTTTGAACTGGTCCCCTAAGGAAATAGAAATTGGTCAGGTGGAGGGAAGAAGTAGTAGCTTTTTGGGCAGGGAGTTAAGGACAGACACAAAAGCAGAAATAGTCAGACTATAGGTAAGATTATCAGAAGGAAAAAATTGACTATATGAACAAAACATTTAATGAAAATGAAAAAAATCTTTATAGACCAGTATAGATCAGATTCTTGAGCTTACAACTTTAATTCAAGTTGTTTAGAGACTTGAGCTATAGCATGATGTGTGCTAAGTTGTACTTCGTGGAAAAGGAGCTAAGATTGCCACCAGTAGCCAGCCTGGTTACTATAAAACTTAGTATTGACAGAAAGATCCAGACACATGGGAAAGCTAGTTTGGGGGAATCTTTATGTGGCTATTGGAAATAAGTTCAAAATGACACAGAGGAGCAAGTTAATTTAGCAATACTCATAAGGAAAATGAAGGTCTGTAAGACTTCTTTTGCACAAACATACTATGATTCTGATTTTAGTTGTACTCATCACTAAAAATGAGTATGCCCAATAACTCTTGAACCTGACTTGCTTTGCTCTGCTTGTGTGTATATCTGAGTACCTTGCTGATTTTTTTATTTTCTAGAAATCAAACAGTTGTCTTGTGAGCTGATGGAAGCACATGGTCCACTCTGGCCACCTGTCACCCAGGTTTATTTGCTTTCTGGTGCTACCCTTGGTGACTCCTGTTTTCCTTAAATACATTTTCCTTTTGTATCCTGAGCTACCGTAAAGAATTCTGTACTACTAAGAATTCTATTTCAAGCTTCTAAAATCCCTCTTTAACCAACACTTTATGGTGAAGAGGATCAAATACAACACCTATATTTCTTAACGTTCTTTTTCACAATATAGAGCAGTCAAAATTTAGAAAAAATATTAAAAATGTTAAAGATTTTTGGGGTTTTTTTGTGGTACTGGTGATTGAACCCAGGGGCATTCTACCTCCAGCCCCATTTTTTATTCTTTATTTTGAAACAGGGTCTCACTAAGTTGCGGAGGGCCT
>PVJS01052744.1:0-13512 GCA_004027185.1 Glis glis
CACCCCCACCCCCACCCCCACCCCCACTTCCCGCCGGCCGGGCGCGTCCTGGCTTGCGCCTCAGTCCCCAGCAGAGGCGGAGGGACGAGAGAGAGCGCAGAGGGATGGCCCGAGCTCCCCCTTCCCCGGAAGGATGGCGGAGTCGCCGTCCCAGATGGTGGGACTGACGGACCGGCAGGATCCCACTTTACCGAGAGGGAAAAAGGGACTCGTCTCCCTAACCCACACGCCTCCGAGCTCTCCTGGCATTCCCCGCCCTGCGCACACAAATAAAAACAGGGATGAGAAAAACCCAAACATTTTAAAAACTTACTAATGCAGAGTTTTTCTGAAGCCTCGAGATTATAGGCGCCATAAATTATGCCATGGGAAGATGATTCCTGTGTGTTCTTGGCGTCCATGGTGAAAAGAATTTCAACACGGGCCAGACAGAGAAAAGGCTGTAGAGAAGGGCTCAGAGAGGCATGAGAGCGGCTGCAGAGAGAGAAAAGAGCCTCTATAGAGCATTTTTATAGGGATTAATTGTTCACTCTGCTTACCCTGAGACACGGTATTACAAGTATTTATAGCTCAACTTTAATGAAGATAAAACTGAAGATAGCTGAGGCAGGTTGCTAGTAAAGGCCATGACTGGATGCAGAATGCTCCACAATCTATTGCAGTGTTCCAATTTATCAGGAGTATCTTATTTTATCTGATTGAAAGGGCTAGACATAAGCCTTCATGGATTTTTACCTTCTAAGGGGTTTGTCAGTTTAGGGAACTGGATGACCACAGTGGTGCTTGCTTCCAAAAGCTCCTGTCCGGCCCGTCTCTTCGTGAGTGGGGACAGTGATGTTTGTGTACAACGTGCGGGCACCACCTAGTGGTGAATGCGGCACTTAAACCCTGTGACCTCCGGAATAAAAAACTGCTTAGGAAAGGAGAAAATAAACTCCTTAGGAAAGGAGAGAATAAATGGGTAGAACTGGATTAGCAACATCAAACAATCTTGAGATTCCCTCCCTTCCCCCAAATCACCCTGATACAAACTTTTGACAAGTTTAGATATTATGTAATCATCTTTTTTAAATAGGTAGGACAGTCTTCCTTTCCTCTCTTTTCTCTAGTCACATCCTATAGTAGTTTTTCTTTTAAAGGTTTTTAAAATATTTTATTGGTGCATTGTAATTTTACACTATAATGAGGTTCAAAGTAATACAAACATACGTGCATGAAGCATTTAGTGTGTTTTCCTCCGAATCCCACCCTGCCCTCCACCTCCTCAGTATACTTTCATGTATGGACATCGCATTATTTGAACTATTTCTTTCATCAGTTTTCCTTTTTCCCCTCCCCACTTCCCTTCCCCAAACCCCTTCCACTGTTCTACTCATCTCTCTCCTCGTTTATCTGAAGTCCCTTTTGTTTTCTATTTTCTGTCTAGCTTCTACATGACAGAAAACACATGGCCCTTGACTTTCTGATACTGGATGATCTTACTTGGCATAATATCCTCTAGTTCCATCCATTTTCCTGCAAATGGCATAATTTTGTTCTTCTTTATAGCTGAGTAAAAGAAACAGACTATCACTCTTACATCTCAATATTTATGAAATATCTAATAACCTAGGTGTGGTGGCGCATGCCTGTAATCCCAGTATTTGAGAGGCTGAGACAGGAGGATCACAGGTTCAAGGCCAGCCTCAGCAATCTAGAGAGAGACAACAACTTGGTGAGAACTTCTACCACCCTGAAACTCATCAAGATGTATGATTACAATGCACCAATAAATAAATAAATAAATAGGGCTGGGGGTGTAGCTCAGAGGCAGACTGTCCCTGGGTTCAATCTCTAGGAACACACATGAAATATCTAATATGGATATGGATATGAAAGAGAATGTTCTTGAAACTTTTTAAATTAAAACTTAAATATCAGATTACAGCACTTCTCCCAGTGAATGAGATACCTCTTCTCAGAGTGTGAACAGCTGTTCCAAGGTGCTGCATGTTGAGTTCTAAGGGAAATGAACCTCACCTGCAGAGAGCTCACTTGGCTGGAACGGGTGGAACTGGATCCACCAGCTGGAAAACAAATGCATCATCTCCCCTTCCCAGACGTGCCTGTTGGTAACACAAAGCAAGGTCATTGTCCATCCCACATTTTCCTCAAGAAGTTCAATGACCTTTTCTGTCTCTCCCCTCTGCTCAGGTGAGGGTGCAGAGGAGCGAGGACTAGCCTGTTCATGTCCTCTGGGTTTCAAGAAGCTGCCAGCACTCTCAGGCTGATCACGCAGCATTTCTTTCAGTCCTAGCATGGGGCTAACGCTGCCACTAACTCTGGGTGACCCTAGGGACCCTGCTCATGCTTTCTGGATTTCAATTGAAAACACTAGAAATAGACTCTAAGATTACTGCTGACGTTTACACACACCTGTGCACAAATACACACATGTTAACACACACATGCTGATTTCCCTTCCACGGTATTTTGTTTAAAAGACTCATGACCCCACAGTCAGCTTGTACTGGGTAGAAAGTCTGAGTGTCTATATCGCATTTCCTAGTTAATCATGGTGCATAGGGTATTTTGTTTTTTGTTTTTGTGGTGCTGAGGATTGAACTCAGGGACATTCTACCTCCAAGATACACCCCCAGACTGATTTTATTTTGTTTTGTTTTATTGGAAACAGGGCCTCACTAGGTTGCTGCAAGTCTTGATAAGTTACTGTGGCTGGCTTCAAACCTGAGATCTTCCTGTTTCAGCCTCCCAAGTACTGGGATTACAGGCATACGCCATCACGCCCAGTTTGCATGGGGTTTTAAACAGCTTTAGCTCCACTGTTGAAGCCACTGTTCTTAGCTGTTGAAGCAGGCAGGTGCAGATGCAACACAGATTTTACTTCAAACAGACTTGGGTTAGAGCCCTAGCAGTGTTACCATGTGAACTTGGGAACATTATTCCACCTCCTTAAGCCTCGGTTTTGTCCCAACTTAAAATGAGAATAATCATATCTAATAAGGATAATATCTACCTCAAAGAGTTCTGGAAATTAAGTGATAGTATCCATATAAATTTCTTCCCAAAGTACTGATCCCTGATTTTAAAACATGCATTCAATATATGCTATTATTATGTTGTTTATGTGAGTGAGTACAAACGACTTTCTCTGATGCCTATTAAGCATCTAACTGGAGATATTCAGTAGGCATTATGCAATGTGAAGAAAAATCAGGGGTGGAGAAATCCCCAAAGAAGATGCAGTCTAGATCTTTGTTTGTGTTTAAGCATCCAATCATTGTGCATCGCAATGCATTTAGGAGAGTTAATATTTGATAGACAATCTGGGCAATAATGTAGGTTCATGTCTTTCAGCTCCCTGTTTAGATATAAATGTAAGAGTTAAGAGAATAATTAGAATGTTTTTGCCTAATTCTCTATTTAAAAGCCTGCTACGTGAAACAAGTGAAAGTAGAATTTGACAACCAGATCTGCAGATGTCCTCTTGTTTTAATTATACCTAAGTAAGGATGGGTTGGTGTTATTATCTGCAGCTTGAAACATTTCCTCTTACATGCACGCACAAGCCAGAATTCATCTAGTTCTCATATGTCAGGATTAAAGTAACTGGAATGAAATCTGGGACTAAGTTTATAATAGATGGTTGCTGTGGCTTGGATGTGTCCTGCAAAGGCCAGTGCCTTTAAGGTTTAGTCCCCACCTGGCACTACTGGGAGGGGCAGAACCTCTAAGAGGTGGGGTTTCAAGTGATTGGCGTGTGCCTCTGAAGGGGGCTGCGGGCGCCAGGTCTCCTCTCTCTCACTTCCTGGCCATGAGGGAGTGATTCTGCTGCACCACCCATGTCTGCCATGATGCACGGCCGCATCAAGGAACAAGCCATGGAGCCAGCTGACCAGGGATGGAAACTTCCAAAACTGCGAACCAAAGTAACCTTTACAAGTTGATTTACCTCAGGTATTTGTTATAGCAATACAAAGCTGACATGATAATCAATTTCTATATAATTAAACAATGAAATTCAAATTTCAAATTAAAATGCCACTTGTCCTCTGCTCTCTCTCCTAATTTTGTGTCGTGACTCCTCCTCAGAGAGGCCTGCCCTGACAGCCCGAACAGAGCTATCCCTTGATTTACTGCCCCTGTTCTTTCATGTGCTTGCTGTAGCAGATGCTGCTATCTGCTGCCTTCTTTATTGACTGGCCCTCAGTTTTTTGCTCAGGGTAGGAATGTCCATCTGCCATCATTCTGCAGAGCCAGAGGCGGCTGATGACAGTCCCATCCCAGGATCCCAGGCCGAGGGGCTATGGATTCCTGGGAAATGTTTGCTTTATCCACATACGTGCCACAGTTTCCTCCTGGTTGCTTCTTCTTTATGGGATGCAGATGCAAGACCTATAGGTGCCAATATAGGTCTATGAGAGCAAAAGATACAGAAGATGGGGCGATGGTGGAGCAGAAGAGACTGAACCTGGGTTCCATGACATCTCTGAGCCTCTCCACTAATCTGAAGTTGCCTACCTAAACTTGGAGAAAAAAACAAAAGCCTCATTTTTAAAGCTGCTGTCTTTATTTTTTTTTTCGGCACTGGGGATTGAACCCGGGGGCATTCTACCTCCAAGCTACACCCCCAGTCCTATTTTTTATTCTTTATTTTGAAACAGGGTCTCACTAAGTTGCATAGGGCCTCACTAAGTAGCTGAGGCTGGCCACGAACCCGGATCCTCCCGTCTCAGCCTCCCAAGTACTGGGATTACAAGCGTGTGCCACCACGCCCAGCTGAGCTGTTGTCTTTATTATTTGTAGCCAAACACATCTCGACACATATAAGTTCTTTATTTGAAAATGCACGTTTATGTATTTACTTCTTCAATAGTGTCTTCTCTAGACTGCAAACTTTTTGGTTTACCACTATGCACCCGGCACCTCACACAATGATCTGGCATATTTCCTTTAAAAATTGTTCCAGAAATTATGAATCATATGCAGTAGGTGGAGCAAAACATTTAAAACAAATCAAGCCAGACATGGTGTCACACACCTATAATCCCAGTTACTTGAGAGGCTAGGACAGGAGGAGCGCAGGTTTGAGACCAGTCTCAGCAACTTAGCAAGATTCTCAGCAACCTAGCAAGACCCTATGTAAAAATAAAAAATAAAAAGGGCTGCGGGTGTCACTTGGAGGTGGAGTGCCCCTGGATTCAACTCCCAGTACCCCACCCAATAAAAAGACAAACCAGATTACCAACAGAAAAGCAAGAGAAAAATAAAACACAGCAAGAGAGGCCTCAGCTACAGTGGGAACAAAAGCTGAGGCTTAGAGAGGGACACCATGCGTGCGACTGGTACTGAGAAGGAAGTAAAAGTCCGAGACCTCCTCTCTCTGTGAGCTGTCCCATCACACTCAGCTTCTACCCAGCAACATCCTCCCAGTGCAATTGTGATAAAATTGTTTTCAAAATGTCTTTGAGAGAAATAGGGCACATACATCTAACAGAGTCTACAGACTGAAGTTATAATGGTGATTGTTTGCCTCTTCTTCCTGCAAGTCCTCTGCACATGTGCCTGCACACACACACACACACACACACACACACACACACACGTACACTCACGCTCACACCTTGGCAAAAGCATCCAAAGAAGAAGGTCTTTACGTAAGCCTTCCTCAGACTGTCACCTCTAAACCTCTCACCAGTTTAAGTGTGGGGTGTGATGGGTTTCCCACTAAATGACCTTGGATCTGTTGTAGCTGAGAATGAGCCCTGTGCAGCACTACATGATGCTGTGGTACCCTGGACCAGGCCCTTTCTGCTCCATGTCCTTCTCACTGTTCCAACTGCACTCTCCATAGGAGCTTCCACCTGAGGGGTGTGACATCCCAACCCCAGGCCACATAACCACTTCTCTCAAGTAAGTGGTTTGTTTGGGCTCTTTTGAATTATCTCTCAAAATTATGAAGACAGAGGTTATTCTATAGCGTGGGATGTTATTCAAAATAGCTAATAACCAGTATGGCACAAATAGCAACCAGTTGAGAAGGACATAGCTGAAGAGAATCAGCCGCAGTGTACTTTGTTAAAGCTGCTTGGCTTGCTGCCCCAGGACATGCACACAGCCCAGAACGACAGCACATAACTAGTACTAGGTACACTTTATGACTGACTCTCCTGTACCATCTTCACAAACCGCCTCCCTCACAATCTGATACATGAAACAGATGTTGTATTTTACACTTCAATGTTTATCTGAATAGTCTTCATAAATTTCATTTTACTGCCTTTTAAATTACTACAAACTCAGCAACTTGACACACGCATAGTTGTTAATTACCTCACAGATTCTGTGGGTGAGGAGTCTGGGCAGGCCAAATGCTCTGTCATGGTCTCATAAGGCTGCAATCAAGGTATCTGCTGGGGCTGGGATCTCATTTGGGGTCCTTGTCTAAGATTTTCATGGTTGGTAGCAGATTTACATCCTTGCAGCTATGGAACTCATGACATCTTACTTCTTTAAGGCCAGTAGGGGAGCATCTCTGATCTGGTAGAAACCTCAATATTATTCTAAAGGGCTCACCTGATTAGGCCAGTCTCACTCAAAACAATCCCCTTTTCTTTTTTTTCTTTTTTTTTTTTTTGCAGTACCGGGGATTGAACCCAGGGGCCTTCTACCTCCAGGCTATACCCCAGCCCTATTTTTTATTCTTAATTTTGAAACAGGGTCTCACGAAGTTGCAGAGGGCCTCACTAAGTAGCTGAGGCTGGCTGCGAACCCAGATCCTCCGGTCTCAGCCTCCCAAATACTGGGATTACAAGCATGCGCCACCACGCCTGGCTTAAACAATCCCCTTTTCATTAACAGACCTTGATGAACTCAAAGTCTTCCTGATTAGGGATTTTAATCATATCTACAAAATCTCTTCATCTTTGCCATAATCATAGTAGTGACATGATCATGTTCCCAGTCTTCCCAAATGAAAAGGAAAGGGATTATACATAGTATATATGTATAATATATACTCTTGGGGCCATATTAGAATTCTTTCTATGATACTTGTATCAGTACTTTTGTTGTGATCTAGAAATCACAGAGTCAAAAGTACTATTTTCTGAGACAGCAGTATTTGTTGCTAATTGAGGACTGACCATATGCTTTCAAAATTGACCTAACAATATAGGGTGGACATGACACCAGATGAAATTTTTATTCTTGCATTATGTTAAATTAGCATTTTTGCCTTTCAGGCATTATTTACATTCCCTTCTTATCTGTAAGAAGGCACCTGGGCAATTTTTATAGTAAATGCAAAGTGAGGTTTAAAGTGACCAAAATGAGAAGGCCTAACCAGTTCAGAGCTACAAGATAGGCCACCTGCTATAATAAACCTGACACGTGTCTAAGTGTGCTCAGGCTGCCATTGCACAATACCAGGCTGGGAGGCTCACACAACAGAAAGTTACTTTCTCACAGTTCTAGAAGGTAGGAAGTCCAAGATAAAGTACCAGAAAATTTGGTGTCTGGTGATGGTGATGGCCTACTTTCTTATCTGAGAAAGAGAGAGAGAGGTTTCTGGTTTGGTGTCTCTTCCTCCTCTTAAAAGGACACCAATTTTATTTCATTTTATTTATTTATTTTGTGGTACTGGGAATTGAACCCAGGGGCATTCTACCTCTGAGCTACACCCCCAGCCCTATTTTATTCTTTATTTGGAAACAGGGTTTCACTAAGGTGTGGAGGGCCTCACAAGTTGCTGAGGCTGGCGGCAAACCTATAATCCTCCTAGCTCAGCCTCCCAAGTACTTGGATTACAAGCGTGTGCCACCACGTCCGGCTGACACCAATTTTATTAGAGTCCCACCCTTATGACCTTATTTAACCTTAATCATCTGGTTGAAGGCCCTATCTCCACATATGGTCACTTTGGAGATTAGCACTTTGACATATGAATTTTAAAGGGACATAATTCAGTCCATAATATTTTCAAAATACCCGTCAATAATGAAAAAACTGTGGCATTGTACTTATGATTACCTCAATAATGTTTTAAAAATCACTAATCATGCTGGGTGTGGTAGCACACTCCTGTAATCTCAGTACTTGGGAGGCTGAGACAGGAAAATAACAAGTTTGAGACCAGGCTCAGCAACTTAATCCTGTTTCAAAATAAAAAAGGGCTGGGGGTGTAGCTCAGAGGTAAAATGCCCCTGGGTTCAATCCCCAGTACAGAGAGAGAGAGAGAGAGAGACGGAGAGAGAGAAATCCCCATGGGTCTTCATAAAGGAATATAACAGAACCGTAGTTGCATAGTCAGGCAAGTGTTTACCTCTAATGGCTCTCTCTAAGGAAGGCACACACACAGGGTGTATACACTCTTACACAGGGCTAGGCACTAACATCAGGATCTATGGCATAAACTGTTGTTTACAACCCAATATACACTTCTCTCTCTTTTGTTAGTAACTACATGTCTGCTTTAGAATTGGATGGCTATGTGCCCTGTTAAGAAGTTATATTTTCTATCCTCCTTTGTACCTAGAGGTGGTCAATGCAACCTAGGTTATTGTTTGGGACTCATGCAAAAGCTCTTTTGAAGGGAGCAGATAGCTGGCATGTGCTCCTGTCTGCCTGCACATCCCCCTTCCTCCTGTTTTCTTCCTGTAGAATGGCTCTGATGGCTGCAAATACAGTCACCATCTTGGATGACTGGAACTTCAGGAATCATTTTGGACAAGAGATGACTTCAAAACTGGAAATCAGCCAGGTGTGGTGGCCCAAGCCTGTAATCCCAGTACTTGGGAGGCTGAGAGAGGAGGATGACAGGTTGAGGACAACCTCAGCAGTTTAGCAAGACTCTCAGCAACCTAGCAAGACTCTGTTTCAAAACAAAAACATAAAATAAAAGGCCTAGCATGGTGGCACACACTTGTAATCCCAGTACTTTGGAGGCTGAGACCAGAGGATTTGGGTTCGTGGCCAGCCTCAGCTTCTTAGTGAGGTCCTCTGCAATTTAGTGAAACACTGTTGCAAAAATAAAGAATAAAAATAGGGCTGGGGTGTAACTCGGAGGTAGACTGCCCTGGGTTCAATCCCCAGTACCAAAAAAAAAGGAAGTCAAATATTATGAAAGATGGACCTAACACAAAACAAGCTGAGATCCATAATGATACCATGAAGCTTCCATGATAACCTGGAACCGCTGAACTCTGTCATGTGAAGGAGAAATACATGTCTATCTTGCTTAAAACACTATTTCTGGTCTCTGTTGTTAGTCGTATAAAGAAATTTCCTAACTAATATAAAAATGTAGTATAAAATCTCAAAATCACTTTAAAAAATCAACTAAATCTTTGATAAAATACAATAAAGCAGCGAGGCATAAGTCATGACGAATGGATTGTAGGAACAGAGAGATGTGAAACCTGTAATTCTTGAGGCCAGTCATGTAAATAGACTAAATTAGCCTCTTTTCTTGCATTCGAGTTTATACTTACCTTTCAGAAATTATCTACATTTCTCTCAGAGACTGTAATTCAGAAATTAAAAATCATGTGAATTCCGAAAATAAAAATATTGGGAAGCACCAATGTATGCAATCCTGACAGCAACATGTACCTACACCTATATGTGTATATGTTCCTAACTTTTAATCAACATTTCAGTAATTTTAAAACCATTGAACTAGTCATCAGCATGGACATCCTGACTACTAGAACAGCAGATTCCATTCACAATGGTTGGGAAACCTTCAAAATCATTCACACCATCTCCACGTAGGTTTTCCACTGAGCTAAGTTTATGTCACATAGTGAGTGTTCTTTAAGCAGAATTGTGGGAAGTATTGTCAAAACAATTTGTATTGCTCTTTCTTTTTCTCTTTCTCTTGAATTTGATGTCACTCTATCATATATCCAAAATTGAGAAAAGTCACCTGCTGCTACATGGTTCTGTCTAGCTGTGTCTAACTGGAGGTCTGAGAGGACTGTTGGTAAAGAGGTTCTGGAACTCAGATTCTCCCAAGGAATGTTACCATGTTGCTAAGTATGCTGTGCGTCTTAACAACCAGGGAGCCACATCGGCTCCTTGGAGTGAGAGTAGGAGAAACTGGAGGGAGACAGCTGTATTCTTTTGGAAGTGTTGGACATTAGGCTATTTCTGCCAATCAGAAAGTCTCAGCTTAAGGGCAAAGATTTAAGGAAATCAACGAAAACTCAGTGTAGACTATTCTGGGCTGGAAGGGTAGCAAGACTTGAGTTCATGTCAACCAGATCATCTGCTTTTAAAACTCTTCTCAGGTATAATTTTAAATTCACAACTAAACAATTTTCTAAACTTCTAGGTATAACTTACTTAGTGGTCCTCAAGTTCATCTTCTTTTCAAGATATGTAAAAGCCAAATAGTCTGTTCTAAGGAAGTGATGTATTATCTTTTAAAGGAAGTCCCCTGTTGTTGAGGGGATCATATAGATAAATACAATAAATCTGTGAAATAAAGGCATTTATTTCATGGAAAATATTTAGCTCATTGAACAAATAATTATTGACCATATAGTAGGTGGTAGTCTGTGTTCTATGTACTGGGAATACGGAGTGAAAAACAGGGCTGGATCATTGCCTGGTTGATTACAACAAGGGAATAAATGAAATGTTTAAAAAAAATAACGTTGGGGGAGATACATGCTATGAAGATAGCTTAAAGAGGCAAAGGGCTAGAGAGTGATGCAGGCTGGGATGAGAGTGGGAACTATTTCGGGTGGGAGGGGTGGGAAGTATTTTGGAGAAAGTGTTGTGTAGACAGAAATGAGCCCAGTGAGTGAGGAAGCTGTGGGAAGATCTGAGGAATGTGCATTCTAGGCTGGGGGACAGGCAAATGCAAAATGATTACATGTTCACCACCGAAATAATAAGCTTTATATCCAGTTAGGCATGGTGGCACACGCCTGTAATCCTAGTACTTGAGAGACTGAGACAGGAGGATTACAGGTTCTAGGACAGCTTCAACAACTTAGCGAGACTCTCAGCAACCTAGTGAGACCCTGTTTCCAAACAAAAAATAAAATAGGGCTGATGGTGTAGTTTGGAGGTAGAATGCCCCTGGGTTCAATCCCCAGTACCACACAAAAAAATTTTTTTGTTTTATATCCCTATCAGTTCATAATAACTTTCCACTATTCATTAATCAGATATTATATTTTCCCTTTGTATGCCTATATTTTGTATATGTGCTATATTGGACTAAAATACTAATATTTTATACAGATTTACATGATATTTTCTAAGTAAAAATGGCAGAATTAAGATTAGGTGGGTTAATAATGCTTTTAAAACAATCTCTTTTGAGAATTATGTGTCATTTTTTCTAAATAAAATTCAATAATTTACTGATATATAGGGAGATGAAACAGACTATAAGAAAGGAAATATTGCTCCCAGAAATATTTACATGATTCCTTGAATGATGACCACAAATTTCAATTAAATTTTCACACAGATTTACCTCCATACTGATTTTCTTTTCCTCTCCAGGGTGAAAGCAGTGTTAGCATCGCAAAGTGGAAGGAAGAAGCTTAAACAGAACTCAGCTGCCTTCACCCAGGAACTCTCTTGAGTGTATTCTCTAAGTCAGGAAGCCTCAGCTGGGTTGTGCAACACACCGGCAGTGAAGTAAGAGCCAAGACATTTACTAAAAACAGCTAAAAGGTTCATGTTTGCAAATTATTTACTTTTAAAAAATAGCGCAAAGCAGGGTGAGTTCCCTAACACTCTTGCATTTCGTTGCAATGCCTTTTGCTTACCTGATAGAGAGAATGGAGTTAGAACTTGTGAATGCAGTGCTGTGAGCACAGTCACTCGCACACTGTGACTCAATCAGTGGCTTCTCGTACTGTGCTTCCCCATCATTCGGGGATATATTCTTTAAAATCTGATCGTGTGATGGGAATATGTTTTCTATACAAACATCATCTGCCATGTGTACCATGCTGGGTAAAATAGGCTGAAAACTACCTTTCTACATCACTTAGCAAATATCTACGAAGCTAAAATACTGGAAACTAGTGTGTAGTTTTGTGTTCTCTCTCTCTCTCTCTCTCTCTCTCTCTCTCTCTCTCACTCTCTCTCTCTCTCTGTTTACCTATATACCTATTATCTACCATAAGACTATCTGAACCCTGGTAAATAATTAATGGCACATTTGTAGAAGTACTCATAGCTTTGTTTCAATCTACGAAATTCATCTATCACACACATTGACCTATTTTACATTGATGATTATCTCTGTTGGTTTTAGCAAAAGTTTTAGTCTCTTTATTACAAATAAATATTTCTTAATCTCTAAGAAAGATAATATTTATTCATCAGTGAGTAAATAATTTATTCCCTGGTCTCCACTTCCATTAGTATCTTAATTTAAAAAATATTCCCTTTCCATATTTTTCTTTTCCTTTAAAAAATTTACCCTTTGTATGAGGATGAGGATCCTTTCATTGCTTCTGAATTTATAAGTCTTAAAAAGTTATCATTTAAACTCAATGCTTGACATAAAAAGAAGCCTTAAAAGGTAAATATTATTCCAAACAAATTTTTTGGACTTTGGAAAGATATCCAGTAAAGTTACTAGGCAATGAATAATTAGTTAATTAAAGACTATAGAAAGCAATATAGGCATGAGGTTAAGAGAAAGATGTGGGCCAAATTGATGTTAATCAACATGGTTTTGCTTTTCTTTGGGTTTAATGTATTTCCGATTTTTTATCATTAGCTTGTTTGCTAGAAAAATTCAAGGTACAATTTTATTTTGAGTTACTCATTTAATTCATCTTTGAAAATTTAAATTTAAGCCAGTCTTTCAATAGCACACTGCCTTAATTCATTTGAGCAGCTATTACAACATATAATGAACCGGGTTGGTTACAAATAGAAAATATTTTTCTCTCAGGTCAGATTCCAGGCCTGGTGAGGCGCACTTTCGGGTTCATAGATGGCATCTTCTCGCTGCACTCTCAATGGGAGAGAGGGCAGGACAGCTCTCTGGGACCTTTTCTTAGGGCACTAATTCCATTCATAAAGGCTCTACCCTCATGACCTAGTCGCCTCCCAATGATTTCACCTCTTCATACTAGCATGTTAGTGACTAGGCTTTAATACATTAATGGGGAGGGGCACATTCAGATAATACCAAACACAATGCATATTTTGTAGAAATTTTAGTGATATATGTTGATAAAATGTTTATATATTACCCCCACTCCTTAAACATTATTTGTGAACAATAAAAAGTCATAACATCAGATGAAATTTTCTGTATGCCAAAAGTATACCTATTCTTCCCAAGTGGGACCTTTTGTACAATCAAGCCAGAAGATTCACTTAGCCTATATTGGAGGAAAAAGGATACAGCAGGCAATTTGGATGATGGAAAGAACACTGAACTGGAATAAAAAATGAAATTTATGGGCCGGGCGTGGTGGCGCATGCTTGTAATCCCAGTACTTTGGGAGGCGGAGACCGGAGGAT